>JABXWE010002893.1:0-28540 GCA_014611495.1 Limonius californicus | reverse complement strand
TTTATTCTTTATGAAATTTTTGTGTACAGCCAATATTAAAAAACTGATTGTACATTATTAATTAATTACTCTACCGCCTATTTATATGTTTTTATTTGTTCTACGTAGAGTTCTTAAAATAAATATCTAACGCCAAACATTTTTTAAGGCTAGTAGAAAACAAACAGTTTTTATTGAAAGTTTGCATGTCTTTAATTTTATTTGTTTATTTCAGGGTTTTATGTTTTTCTGTTTTCGCCACCCTAAAAACCACCCTATTTTATCCAAGAGATTTTTTTCAGTATTTTTCCGTTAATTCGGTGGTCGAATTTTATACGAATCCGAAGTTTCAGAATTTTACTCGGCTATTTCTATTTCCATCCCCTAAAAACCACCCCAATTTATCAATGGGATTTTTTTAAATATTTTTCCTGTAATCACGAAGTTAATTTGGACCGGCTGCATAAGTTTCAGAATTTTTGCCAAAAAAATGTTCATTCTGCCCCACTGTGCGCCGTGGCGAAGAAGAAGATGGTGGATGGTTACTATGCACCTTTAACCTTCCTTTTGTGACCATGGTACGTTGCCATGCGTTCCCGCTTTTTTTTTCAATTCTGCCACTGGGATATCCATTTGATCGCTGATGCGAACCCAAGCATCGTGTATAAGTTGTTTGTCTTTGTGTTTGATGTTCTTCGGGTTCCATAATACTGATTCTGTTTGAAATTCTTCCAAAAATTCCAATTCGCCCTCGTTAGTCCACATAATGAAATACGTCGTCATGCAAACACAGTTAGCGGACAACTAAATGTGCGAGTGTGTAGATGCTTGCTCTTGTTTTCCTCGCGAGACCTAACGAGACCCTTTGACTCGGGCGCAAAAAACCGACACGCGACCGAGAGGTGGCGAGGCGAAACGAGAGAGGGCGAGACAGAGCGAGATCACCATGTACACACTCACTCTCGGCCTCCCTCGGCGAGTGTGTACAGCCGGCATAGGATTCGCATACATTTCAAACATTGGCGTTCACTCGGAGTACGAACATTTCGTATAAGCGCCTAGAAATATATTGTGTACGATTGGTCCTCAGAGGTATCTCCAATATTTGATGCTGTACGCAATTTAAACATACATTTTAGCGTCATTCGCAGATATTGGCCTTGGAAACATTTAACCAAACTTTATTTAATGCTTCTAGAAACATGTTACCGAGCCAATATTGGTAGAACATTGGACAAAAGTATGCGGACGATAAAATGTTCAGCCAAGAAACCAGTATATGTTCAAAAATAGTATGATACAAGTTACATATTGTATGCTACTTGAGACACTGCATTATTTAATTGTATGTCACGTCCAGGGGGCTTTACGGAAATAATTGAATAGAATCTCAAAAGTACTTGTACAAGCAGGTTCAAGCAATTCCAAAATCACCATCATCTTCTTATTCTTTTATTTAGGCTCTCGCCTGTTTTCATCACACGATTAAGAAGTTTCTTGTGCCGTCATTCTCTAGCCGAGTGGTTCCCAAACTTTGTCGGCGAAGGAACCCTTGAGAGTCTCCACATTTTCGCCGAACATCTAATCTACGCTACATTGTTATACAGTGTTCTCAATCCAGTGAAGCTTATTGTACATTACCGGGGTTACCCGATTTATTTAGAAAACGTAAGACGTAGGTCTAACTATACAACAAAAAAGAAATATTTTCTGTACACAGTTTATTTTTCGTGTGTCGGACATTAATGTGAGGAATCAAACTATTACATGTTTCTCCTGATGATAGTTTTGAAGTTGGGCTGAATGTCCGACGGCTGAATGAGCTGGTCTGTGGTAGAGTCCAGCTGCTCCTGAATTTATGTTTTATATAGACGTAAACTGAGAAGCCTGTTACGCATCCGTACTTAGTAAAAACTAGAAGCAGAACTCCGATGGTCTTTACAGCCTTTTTTGAGAATGCTTGCTTCAGTTCCATCCAAAAGTCACTGAGCGGAAGGATTCAAATTTTGTTTTTAAGGAGATTGTGCACTGTATTTCAAAGAGTTCATCAAACTCGGGTACGGTCAACATTTTAGGTTTGTTGTTTCCGCTAACAAAAGGGCTTTGCACCCAGTCAATATTTCTGTTGGTACCTCCAAAGTATTGAGACAAGGATTTGGGGAGCTCCATTAAGTGATCACGGATGTTCTACACATCAGAATCGATTTCCAACACATTTTCGGGAAGGAACGAATTCAGAAGAGACCAAAATTCGAAGTTGTGGACCTTCACACGTGCCATTCACAACTGAAGTTTGGGAATCAGAGACGATACTTTGTCGTTCACCATCAGAGTGGCGGTAGTTTTACCATACAAAGATGTACTAACTTCGTTGAGTTTTCCGAAGACGTCGGTCAGGTACGTGCATCTCATGAACCAAGTTTCGTCGCACAACCGTCCGGCCGATTATGCAGAAAGCTTCTCCCCTACTATAAACAAATGAAGCCCGTCACGCAACCCAAAAAACCTGGCCAAGACTTTACCATTTGAAAGTCGCCTCCCGACAGCGATTAGTAGTGGTTTCCTGTGTCGGCGCATACTTTCTTGAAAAGTCTTAGCCGAAATGAACAAGACTTAAAATAATTGACAATTCTTAGTCTTTCAATGTTCCGATAAAAGACTCTGACAGTTGTCGGGCAGTATAAACTAACCCCTAGGATAAATCTACCCGACAGCGTTAATGCATCTTTAAATACAAATTATCCTGTTGGTTAGGTATCGGCCAAATTCTTAGTGATTAACTACAACTGAGTCTGAAGCATGTGTGGCAAGTTCCTTGTAATGGCGTGCGGAAGAGAAAGCAGTGAATTAAACAAAGATAGCTATAGTTTGTTTACTAAACACCGGGGAACTGTGAAGAACTTCACTCAACGTCACTTACCGTAGTTGGTAGTACGATATGGGATTTAAATTTGCAATTGCGTGTGTAACCCTTACAATTATTTTTTCTGTGGTAGCTTTACTAACTAATTCAACCTGCAGTAATATAATACAATGAACCGTGACTATTATTATTATTAAAATATAAATATGAATTTCAAATAAGTAAGGCAAGAAACAATTAACAAATAAACAGTTTCCTCTACATAACTATAATAGTACTGTATTATTTGGTGTAACTTATTTGAATTTCTTCTAGTAGTATTTGAACAATGGTTTTCTTTAATTGAAACCTTCGGAAAAATTGAAATCATCCGAAAAATCGAAATGATTACGACGATAAGCCTTTGGTCTGGATTTAAATGGCTAACAATTTCCGCTTCTTCAATTTGTAAAATTTATCTATTTATTAGTTACTACGTCAAAAAATAGTATTAATTATATAAACACTTTATACGTTTACATCCGCTTGAAATATTTTGTACCACCGTAAACATTCGTAGTTGCCTTATCCTGCAGAAATAGTACTGTTAGCTGCTTCTACTACCCGATAAGTTTAATCGAATGGAATAAGTAAACTAACCTCTGATGTAGACTTTCGGACGATTGAAAGACAGAAAATACCGTAAGAAGGAGGATAAATTTGACTGTTAGCTTGTCTAGAACTTTATCGGAACATTGAAAGACTAGCCCTTAACCGTTAAGACCGCCGTGGGTGGATTTGTTCTTATAAGATTGCATGTGGTACAACTGAAATTACTCAATCGCTTTTTTACATATATTCGCTTAAGTTTACCGTAATTTACATCGTATATAACCATTTTCGCGTCACTGGGCCAATTAATAGCAACAAAGAGAATCTACATACACATACACAATCACTCAGCTAAATTACGAAAGGTATCGCGTTCTAATGAAAAAGAGAGTTGATGCAAGTGTTAAATGAATGGGTACATAAATATGATGACGTTATAGGTTTATACAGTAGCCTTGATCAGTTTGTTAAAATGCAGCATGATTAGTCAAACTGATATAATGATTTCTATAAAGGAAAAAAACATTGATCACACCACCAAAAAAAAACGTCGTTCCACTGAGATTTTTCTTTAATCTGAGCTTTCCTTGAGTTGTTCCTTGTATCATCAATCCCATCATTGTTTCTCATTGTGTCCAAAATGTACTGACTTTACTCGATTATCGTTTTTGGATATGTAATTTCTGTAAAATGGACTCATTTGTACGTCTGGCTGTCCATGGAATCCGTAGCATGCGGCTCCAGCAGAACGTCTCGAAAGCGTCGATTGTACGTCGGTCGGTTTGTTGTTCTAAGCGTCCATGTTTCTAAAGCGTAAATATGTAAAGATTGGGAACACAACTGATTCCCAATAGTATAATCTTGAAATTATAATACAAATCGATTGCTTGCTTGCTTGCTTTGAAAGAGCGAGATCTAGGACGCGGTTTTCCAAGCATCTCTACTCTCAACTAAGAGTTTTGCCTATCTGGGGTAATTCCAACTCCAGTAGTGATTTTTAACGTGTCACACATCGCAGTGGCACGGGACCTACGGCTTTACTTCTTATCCGAAAGAAGGCGCATTTTCAGATTTTTCCCCGCTAAAAAAATCTCGCCGACCTTGGCCAGGTTCGATCCCGCGTCCCTAGGATCCAAAGGCAAATGCGCTAACCACTAGACCACCAAGGCCGGCATACAAATCGATTACTATTTTTCTAATGTAAAATATATCAGTTATTGGACATACCTAATGACATTCTGATATGCTTTATTTATTAATAATATTAAATGTCCCGAAAAATTAATTACAAGCAGCAATAAAACTAATGAAACTTTTGTCGTACAATAACAATCACAATAAATGATCGGCAAATACAAATATTATTATTATTTTTTAAATACCTTCTTAGGTAAAATATTTATAACAGCGCATCAATATATCCACATTTAAACATTTCTATAATATAAGTAGGTACCGCATTACAGTTATATATGTATACGCTTGATAAATTGAAGAAATAATATTATATGAAGGTAGTTAATGGTCTTTTATATTATATATATATATATAACGCCTGTGAATTACGTAAATGGCATCATAATGAACACATACTTTAATTGTGTATTTTATCAAATCCCGACAAACTTTTGTGTTGTTTTGAGGTGTATTTTTCAAATATAGTACACAGATCCAGTTATTTCTCCAATACATACGTAAGTATTGTAGTGTAAACTAATATACCTTTCATATACTAATTTTTACAATGGCTATATAGATAAAATGGAAAAAGTTCAAGAACTGTATACCATTAATATAAAAACTAAAAATACACATCCAGTTACTGTCACTAGAAGAAACAAAAGTATACATTCATCGCTGAAATGGGTGTTCTTTGTTGCCCAGTGTTTCGCGCATATGCCAGTGCTTGGTATATTTGGTGCACACGCTAAATCCTTAAAATTTAGGTGGATATCATGGAGAACATGTTACTGCATATTGCACTGTATAGGTGTTGGCTTCATTTCCTTGTTTCATATTTATTGCCTTGCTAAAAGAGAACGAAACCTGAACGGATACTGTAAGTATGTATAATTTTCTTTCAAATGTTTGTACTGGACAGGTACGAAAAATTGGTAGAAATGGAATGTGGAAGATTTGAGACATTTGTAATTTACAATGTTGAGACAAGTTTTTTTTTGTGACTACGGGGATCGGCAATCCCTCGGGTGTGCACTCTATCTTTAACTTGTTTGGAAACAGATCATCTTCTCTCTCATCTAACTATTTGGTCTCTCTTGACCGACTATATACCATGTATACTAACCCCCTATATGCTATATTCGTCGTTTGCGATAAAGTTTTGGATGGCATAGAAACATGGGTTATAGATACAAAGAAGGTTGCAAAATTATTACGGGATTGACAATATACGAGGTGTGTTTAAAAAGTAATGAGATTGGTGCTACAATTTTTTTTATTAACTGAATTACAAAATAAATTATATCTTTCAAAATAGCTTCCCTGAGAGGCTACATACTCCCGGACCCCCGGAGACGTTTCCACTCCCGGTAGTAGTGCTGAAAGTCTTCAACAGAAAGTGCCTTCAACTACTTCGTCACGACTTTTTGTGTGTTGACTACAGTTTTAAAATGACAATCTCTCAGGTGGAATTTGCGCTTGGGAAAAAGAAAGAAGTTATTTGGACTCAAGAAAGTTAAGATACACATTCTTCCCAGTTTCCTTTTATTTGTTGGTAAGATTTTTTTGGGACCAGCTTTGCACAAATTTTCTGCAAGTTCTCAGTTAAAATGTTTTGAATGGTTTGGTGATTCAAATTCAATTCACTAACGATAAATCTGACTCTTAAACGTCGATCAGATTTCACGAGAACGCTCACTTTCGTCATATTTTTATTAGTTTTTGAGGTGCGAGGTCTTTCACAACGAGGTTCGTCTTCCACACATGCATTGCTGCGTTTTCATTAAGTTTGACGCAAAGTTTGCGCGCGTAACGGTGCTCGAGATCTTGTTCTACCATTTTTGTAACGCGTCACTACAACCCACACTTATAAAAGAGCTGTGCGATATACTAACGCTATCAAGCTGAAACTTGTACTGAATATCAAGTAGGGATGAACGTTGCGGTGGCTACATTGTTGCCAGTTTTTGATCCTATAGCTCAGTCTTATTCGTTTTTAAACATACCTCGTGCATATAGCAAACTATTATAAGTAATAGGCAACAAACCGAGAACAACTTACCCTATCCATGAACAAATAAAACCAGTACACCTGAAAAGGGAAATTAAGCAGGGCGATAGCCTAACACGCAAGAAAATAAATTGCGTATGTAAAATGTTTGGAGGAAGCCCGAAGGCAGCTCCACAACCGGCTGCCACCTTAACCCTGTTCAAGATAGTTAGTGACCTAGCTCACTAACCCTGGGAGTCCGGCGACGTTCAGTGCTTACCAAGGCACCAGGTAGTAGCGTGCTAGCTTAAGATGTTCGATGATCCATCAAAGTGGTGGAGCAGATAGTTGCTTAATTTTAAATACTGTTTGGCCAGTAGGTATTCGCATTTGTCCACCGCTGTTCCTTAACACCCAAGTTATTCGCCTTAGCTCTCGAAGACGTATTCAAGGCATTAAACTCATCTGCAAAAGGAGTAAATGTAAAATGTAAAGAATCTTAATTATAACAGAAGTAGAAGACCTACAAGATAGATTAGAAGATCTAAATAGCGAATCGGAAGAACAGGAATTAAAAATTATTTAATAAAAACTACGGTGATGTTCAAGAAAGACCAGACAGAACGACAGAAGAACAAGACAAGCATGGGCAGCTTATGGAAAGCTTAGCTTAGCACTTATAAACTTTCCTAGAACATTGGAACTGCAGTTTTAACCCGCTTAGTTTCAACGACTATTTTCTGCGCATAGGCAACACAACCAAGATTTGAGTAACGTGGGTGGTTGTCCTAATACCGCCCAACAAATGGTATTTTAAGAAACCACGCACTAAATTGAAGGTCAAACTTAGATTCTGTTTGCACGAATCAGGCAGACCTCGATGAGAATCGGGATCCTTTTACAGTCTACCTTATGCTAAAAGAGGAAAACTGTGTTTGAATTATAAGTAAATGGAAACTTATGTTTTAGGTACACTGGCTTTCAATCTTAGTTCATTTCTGGTGTCAGTGGCTTTATTCAAATTAGCAAGTGAATGGCCACGACTTATGCGTGAATGGTCCTGTATTGAATTTTCCATATGCAATTATAAATCTCCCCAATATCCACAAACACGAATTGTACTGCTATCCATTACGATTCTAACAGCAGCTGCAGGTAAACTGTATAGTGTGGCAGACATAACTTGTCCGGTGTGGTATTTGATTTATGTAACAAGAAAGAAAGAATACCAAAAATAGCTAGAAGATAAAAGTCACGCGGAAAGACGATATCGGACAAGTTATACGATCTACACCGTGAAGGGAAGAAGAAGAAGAAGAAGAAGAAGAACAAGAAGAAGAAGAAGAAGAAGAAAATTACATAAGTAATGGCGGAACCTAATCACAACGTCGACTAGGTTACATCTATCACAACGTCTACTGTGATCATAACGTTGGCTAGTTTACAGTTGTCACAACGTCGCCTGTGATCACAACATCGACCATGACAACGTAGACGGTGATCACAACGTCGACTAATTTGCGGTTGTCACAACATCGACCGTGATCATAACGTCGCTCGGTGCCAACTGCGACTTTATTATCGTCAAACAATATTAATTGTCGGGGCCTCAATAATATTAGTTATCTACAAAAATAGAGATAGTTATTAATTTTTTATTTGCAGATTTTTTTATCTCTGCTATATTTCTAAATTTAAATGAAATAGGGTTTTCACTTATATGTACCATAGAGCAGCGGTTCTTAACATATTGATTCTTGCGAATCCCTGTGTAAATATCTATTAGCAAATATGATAGTCCAGAAAATTACATAATCTTTGATACAAACAGAACAACATAAACTTCAAGTTTGTTTTGGAGAACAAGTAATTTTTTACTTCTTCTTCTCTTCTTCTTCTTAATTTACACCTTTTGAGGATTGGCATTTTCTAGCGAGATGGAGTTCCAGCTATCGCGCCATCGTTTATATGGTCTGCCTGGTGGTCTGCTTGTGTTTGGTTTTCCGTTTCTTGCTATTTTAACTATTCGGTTATCTTCCATTCGCGTTACGTGTTCATTCCAGAATCTTCGTCTTTGTCGGGTCCATCTCACTGCGTCTTCTATTTTACATTCCTTTATTATATCGCTGCTTCTAATTCTTTCTAGCAATGTGTATCCTGTTATTGTTCTTAGTACCTTCATTTCAGTTGTTCTTACAGTGCGTTTCCTTTTAGATGTATCAGCTATCGTCTCTGCGGCATAAGTCATTATGGGTCTTACACAGGTCTTAGAAATTTTTACTTTGCTATCAAAAAGCATGTCTCTATCTTTCCATACAGTATTTAAACACCCAGATATTGAGGCGGCTTTATTTGTCTGTGATCGAACTTGTGTGTACAAGTCGCCATGGCTCGTGATTTCAACGCCCAGATATTTAAATTTCATAACTTGTTCTATCGGTTGGTTGTCTACAACAAGTTTACATCTTGGGGGTTCTCCGGATATCGGTCATGCTTTTCGTTTTTGCACGGCTATGCTCATGTTATATTTTTCTGCTGTTAGTTTAAACGTGTGCAGTAGTCGTTGAAGGTCGTTTTCAGTTTCAGAAATAATTACGGCGTCATCGGCGTCGCACAGTATCTTTATTTGATCTCTACCCATTCGATATCCATTACCTGTTTTCTTGACTTCCTCAATGATTTTGTCCATTATGATGTTGAATAGCGTAGGGCTGAAGCTGTCGCCTTGTCGTATGCCTGATATTACGGGTATGCTTTCTGTTAAATTCTTGTTTACACGTATTTTAGTCTTAGTGTGGGCATTGATGTTTTGTATTATGCGTATGATTTCTCATGGTGCTTCCTTCTCTCGTAATATATTACCAACATCTTTTAGTCTAACATTGTCAAACGCTTTGGTTAGATCTATAAAGCATACGTATGCTGGTTTACAAAATTCTAAGGCGTTCTCGACAATCTGCCGGATAATAAAAATGGCGTCTATGCAGGACCGGTTATTTCGGGATCCTTGTTGCTCTTCACTAAAGGGTATTATATTATTTGTTCTTGATTTCAGAATACCTGTGAACAGTTTTAACATTGAACTTCACAAAGTTATTCCCTTGTAGTTAGCAGGGTCTTTTCTTTCGCTTTTCTTAAAAATTGGGATGGTGATACTTAATCTCCATCCTTCCAGGATATCAGTGGTTTCTATGATTTTTTGAAGCAGTTTTGTGATTTCTTTTACTGCAGAATCTCCGCCATATTTTATTAACTCGTTGGGTATTTCATCTACACCCGGTGTCTTCCTATTTTTTAGTTTTGCAATGGCCTTGTTTACTTCTTCTTCTGTAATCGCAGTTTCTTTATCGCCCTGTTCTATTTCCTCTTCCTCAGTATCATCTGTTTCATTGTTACTATATAATTCTTTAAAATATGCTACCCATTGTGCTTGGTCTATATTACCGATTTCCACATATTCATTGATTGGCTTTTTCATTCCTCCTAACATTCTCCACACTTTTTGTTTTGGGCGCCGTATAGATCGTTTTGCAGGTCTTTCGTAAATTTAAGCCTTCTTAATTTCTCTTATTCTCCAATTTACTTGGTTTCTCACTTCAACGTAATGACTGTAGGTGTTATCCGATTTAGTACTTCTATATGTTTATATGCTTTTTTTTTGTTCTGCAAGTGTTTTCATCTCTTTGGTGAACCAAGGTTTGGGATTAGGGCTTGAGTTTATATTCACATATCGGATCCCAAGAGCTTCTTCTGCTGACTTGTTGATGTTCATGCTAAATTTTTTCCATGCTTCTTCAATATTATCTTCATCTTCTATCGAGTTTGGTGATATTTTTTGCGGCAGTCTGTTTCGGTACAGTGCACGTATGCTATCGTCCATTATAAGTTCAATGTTAATCTTTTTAGTGAGCTGTAGTGGTTTTTCATGCTTTTTAGTTTTACTGACAGACGTATTTTACGTAGCACCAAACTGTGGTCTGTTCCCACATTAGCAGATGTTGAAGTTCGGACATCTCTGATTTGTGTAGGTTGGACGGCTCCATTAGTGATAATATAGTCAATTATAGATTTCTTATTTCTACTGTTGAACCAAGTGTATTTATATTGCCATTTGTGAGGGAAGTAAGTATTATTTATTCGCAATTCATTCAGAGCACAGAATTCAATCAACATTTTGCCCCATTCGTTGGTCACGTCCTCATTGTAGCAGTGTGTTATTCCATTAATAATGTTATTACCTATTCTGGCATGTAAATCGCCCATTATAACTACTTTGTCAGTTCTTGGTATTTCATCTAAATCTGTTTGTAAATTGCTGCAAAAGCAGGTTACTTCCTCTTTTGGTTTGTATGTATCCGGTGCATAAACAGATATGATATTCACCTTCTCTTTTTCGAACCTTAGTGTAACGATTAGGATTCTGTCGTTTACATATTTGATACCGTGCATTTGCTGTTCATATTTTTCATGTATTAGGATCTCTATTCCAGAGTGCGCTATCTCTTGCTTCTTTTTACCGCTATATACCAGGATGTAGTCTTGATGTTTCGGACTACCCTTGCCCTTTTTCTTTGTCTCAGATGTGTATGTTGTGTCTATTCATTTCTTGTATTAGTTCATAATCTCTACTATTTCTATAAACTCTGAGGTTTTTTACAATAACTCCTTTTCACTCTTAATTCAAAGCCAAAAATGTAACAATTTTCTATTTATTTAATTATTTATTTATATTTTTAATATAATATGTAAATGAGGCCGGGGCGGCTCAGTGGTAAGACAACCAGGCTTTGGATATAATAGTCCGAACGCTTCCCGGTTCGAATCACTCCAGAGGTCCGAAATTTTTCTAATTCCCTGGGTGATCGGTACTTGGTCCCGGTCTCCATTTGCCATTTGGGTATCAAATTAATGGCTCTCCTCGTATTACGGTCGCATTAGAGGAGAAGCAAGACCATAAACAAAAACATCTACACAGCAGGCACACACACACACCGTAACCCGCAGAGTCGGGCCCTGTTGTGCATAGCACAAACTAGCTTAGCTTTGCCTTACACCGCCTCGACACTGCGCAAACGGTACAAACAAGGATCACGATTATGAAATGATGAATATAATATGTAATTACCTATATACTTATAATATTTAATTGTACTTTATACAGAAGTTAGAAACTAATGGGTTTCTGTAATACAGCAATATAATAATTAGTAGACGTTGTGACAACTGTAAACTAGTAGACGTTGTGAGCACGGTCGACTTTCTGATAACTAAAGAGCGGATAATATGCACGGCAAAATTAAAATATATGCGCATATATATGCAGAGATGTTTTGGAAAATATGCATATGCTTGGGCCAGATATGCAGCAAAATATGCAAACATAACAAGAATAATTAATAAAAGTTGTAAACACAAGTATAATAATTTTTTTTCACTACTGGTAATATGGCGTAGCATTTTGACACATATTAGAATGCCGTGAAATTCAATTTCTCTACCTTGGCGCAGTGACAAGTAAATAATTTTTCATTATTAACCACTGGTGTATAATGAACATATTTATATTTTTTGAGTATCCTGTGACAATTTCAAAGAGAATTTTGTTATATCACGATCAAGTATTATGGGGAAATTCTATTTAATGGTATTTTATGCATTGAAATCGTTGCTTAAAACAATTAATTTAATTTTAAAATCTTTGATATATTTGAATATACGTTTTTCGCGCCGTAACAAATGAGAAGTGTGTATAAATTTCGCCGATGGCAGAACAACGCAGCGTTAAAAAGAGAAAATTGTTAATAATTTCAGTATTTTAGATGAAACGAGTGCTTAAACACCAATTTTTGAATGTTATGTATGCTTTCATATAAAGATCTTTCGATTTTTCAGGCAGTAGCTTATCTGTTACCTGATCTGCAATTTCCCGCATTTCGGGCGGTGTACAGTTTATAGCTTCGCTTGTCATTTCAGCAAAGCAGCCACAAAAAAACTTACTAAAAGACTCAAAAAAAGTATAATAAACTTTAATGTCAAACTTTATTAACCATTTTCAAACAACTGTCATATACCAACAAAACAAAAAACTGCCATTTGTTTTATAATTTGAAATAAATACAGGTTTAAGTTAAAATAGTCATTAAATTGACAATTATAAGAGTTTATGTTACTAGTAGTGAAAAAAAAAGTATATACACCTCGGTAGAAAAGTCTTATAGCCCTCGGGCCTTACATCCCTCGGCGCTACGCGCCTCGGGATCTAAACTTAGCCCTCGGGCTATAATAGTAGACTTTTCTACCTTGGTGTATAATATACTATTATTGGACAAAATCAACAAATACATACTCTAATTAACTTACTCATATTATATATAAAAACTAAGTCTAGAACTATTAGTCTAAGAACTATTTCTAAATTAATTTATGATTAGAAGCTGTTTGAAATTTTCGAACAAGAAATTATGCCTTCTATCTGAAAACATATGTTTATAATTAAAAAAGCTTCTTTCTACATCTACAGAAATAATGGGTGCATTTTTTAACTTAACACGGAATTCCAAATTAAAACTGAAGTTATTACCTCTTACTATTTCGCCTCAAAGACCTTGGTTAATTTGTTTTAAATTCAGAAGCTCCTCATTTTTTGTATGGCACTATTAAATTTTTGATATATGAAATCGCCTATTTCACCCTTAACTTTCTTACACCATCTATCAAATTCGTTTATTATTTCAACTGACTGTGAAAGACATCCCTTGAGTTCCTCATTTGCGAATGGGTTTGAAACGTCGTTAGAGTTTGGTTTAATAAAACAAAGACGCTGAGGCAATTCTGTCGATTTCACTAATTTTTGCAATTATCCAAAGCGGCGCTGGAATCAGTTATTTGAAGAATTACATTTTAATACCTTCAAAATTATCGGCGTAAAAAATTGCTGCTTCTAACCATGTACCCCATCTTGTAATTATCGGTTCGGGAGGTAATGGAACATTTGGAAGTCGCTCCTTATAAAACTGGACTCTCAAGGGGGCTTTTAAAAATATTTTTTTACGTTACTAATTAAATTGTTAACAAGGGGAAATTGATTCCTAATACTTTCGTCTACACGATTTAAACCGTGAACTTAGCAAGTTACATGAATGATGTTGTAAACATTTTTTTAATTTTGCGCTGCTCTTGTCATTGAAGGGCAGCGTCGGACACGGAATGGGACTTTTGAACGCGGCCGTTTGAACGCGGCCATTTGAACGCGGCCATTTGGACGCGGAGACGTTTGAACGCCGGGAAGTTTGAACGCAGGGACGTTAGAACGCAGGTACTTTCGAACGCAGGGACGTTTGAACGCATGCATATATATGTACTTGAAATTGTGTAAAAAAATTGTACAGCGGTACCATAATCTATACAAATATAATACGGATAGGAATACGAAATATAATCTACTGGCTTATAATATTAAATTATCTTAAAATCACAACCGCACACGATGCAAAAATCTAAATATTGTATAGCGGTGCCATAATCTATACAAATATATTACGGATAGGAATACGAAATATATTTTACTGGCTTATAAGTTATAATATTAAATTATCTTAAAATCATAACCGCACACGATGCAAAAATGTATATATACAGGATGAATAAAAAGTAAGGAACATCGATGCTACAACCTTAAATAATAACTTTACGAAAAAAAGTTTCTAACAAAAGTTTCCTATCAAGTTTGTCACAATTTGGCGTTTTCACCTGCTACAGATATTGCTCGTATATGCTCGCGGATACGAATTTTTATATTTTCCAAATACTCTGGTCTGTTTGTATATACTGTACTTTTAAGATGGCCCCATAAAAAGAAGTCAAGCGGGTTTCATTTTTTTTCGATTGTCATATGATTTAGCTATAACGTCTACGACATTTTTTTAAATAGCAACCTATACTTTTTATGGCATGGCCAGTTAGTGCTTTTTATTCTCTATACAGCCATGTAAAAATCATACATTTGCATAATAAAAATTTCAAGAACAATCACGATATACGTTTATTTTCGTCACTGGCAACATTTTTCGTCAGGTACACTTATTGCAAGATAAACAAAAGGCAATAGTAGGCAATTGTTAGAAAATGTTTAAAATTGAACAACAGCAAATCTGTAATGTCAATTCGGTGACAGTTAGCATTAATAAGTGATTAAAATTTAGTCGTACGTTTAACAGAAACTGAACGTATCGAAATTTTGATGATGATCGGATACCGTGATAAAAAGAACTCACGACGATGCGTGCGCTTTATTTAATACTGCACATCCAAATCGTAAACCTGTTACGCGGTCCACTGTAACCAAATTAATAGAAAAATTAGAGAAATAGGTATGCAGTATTATACAGAAATTTTCAAAATGTGCATTAATTGTATAAAATGGTATAAATACGCATTTGCATATGCAAATATACAAATGGCTAATTATCTCTAGCCTGTTTGTTCACCGTAATCTGTTTTCTCTTATTTTAACGGTTTACCTAAATGTATTTTGCTTCATAGGCAAATCGATAATCGCTTCCTTCTTATCGAAATTTATTATTAAAATATATCATTAGCAATTATTCACATTTACAATTTGAAACGGTTAGTAGTTGTTCGCGCCATAGGATACAGTTGAAAGCGGCACTTTATGACCAAAGGGCATTCTAGGCTACTTTGGTGGGTCGTTTTTAAATTTTATTATTTTATTGTATTTAAGAAGTTTACTTAAAATATTTTTAGGTTTTTATTGCTTCATTGTATTGCGAATTGCTTTTGGAACATTTTGTTTTGCTGCATTTCCGGATCTACGTTTTTATTACTTTTTCCTACCACCGTTGCAGGTTTTTTCTTCTTTTATGTTTACCGCTTTGGTTGAATTTTTAAATTCTTCATATTTGCCGCTTTGCCAATAACATGTTTCATTACCCCACCATTTTTTGTGCTTCCACAGGAAATGTCGTTTACAAGATATTTTTTCATTATTTTTCCTTTAAACTAAATCGAAGTTCGCTTTAGTGAGTACCTACTAATTTTACTGCGAAAACGGAAATTTTAAGTAAGAAAGGTATGAAGAAGTTTAGTAGTGATGGGTTTTTGTACGTGTTCGACCGAACAAGTGCATGTGGAACTAAAAAATTTTGGAGATGTGATCGAAGGAGCATTGACGGTAAAGCTCGCTGCAAAGCTCGCCTCCACACTTGTGAAAATGTGATTGTGAAAAGGCTGGGTGAGCATTGTCACGACAGCTCAGCCGCTCAAGTTGAGGCAGAAATGATAAAAACTTGCATAAAGAGAAGAGCGGAGGATACAATGGAACAACCGGCTCAAATAATTAATACGTGCGTGGTTGGATCTTCGCAAGGTGCGCAAGTTGCTTTGTCTAAGCATGGAGCACTGAAGAAGATGATCAGGAGGAAACGTAACAAGTTGAATGCTGCACCACCCGCACCTCTAAAAGTAGAAGACCTAATAATCCCAGAGCAATACAAAATCTACATGGTAAATGGTGTTCCAGAAAATTTTTTGCTCAGCGACAGCGGACCGGTGCCAAATAGAATCCTGGTATTTGGTCGGCAGCAAAACTTAAAGGTAATTCGGCCATAATAATTTCTGTAGTATATTGCTTCGTTTTTTACCTTTTAACTGCAGAAGTTAGAAATGTGTGTTAGTAATATTTTTTTTATTACAATAATACAATATTTATTTATTTTCCTATGATATAAATCCATATTGTACGGAAAACTTGTCAACAGTATACAAAATAACATATTAGTTAATTTCAAGACATACCACAAATAAATACATGTAAATTAAGAGCTGGTAGTTAGAAACTGCAATTAACCGATTTCAAAATTAAAAAGAAACATTTTATAAGAGAATTTCACGTTCTACAAAAACCTATTAAAAAATATACAGAGTGCCTTTAAAAATCATAGTTGGTATTTGTTCCGGTTAAACGAAATGTGCTAGGATGGTGAATTGTACATCATAGAACCCCTTTCCATATAATTATACAAATAAAATAATGACAATAAATAACAAATAATGGATAATTAAACATCTCTATGTTTAATTTGTTCAACATAAAAAATGTGCGAAACAAATGTTATTTAAAAAATTTCTTTAATGTAAAATAGGAATAAAATCTATGCGAGTTAACGCTATTGTTGTTGCAGGTTCTGAAGGAATCAAAACATTGGTTTGTTGATGGAACCTTTACATCGGCACCACAATTATTTCATCAGGTGTATGTCATCATGGCTCAGAGGTTTGGATGTGTTCATCCAGTGGCTTACGTTCTATAAAAAATAAACAAGCGGCATCTTACTGCCTGATGATTGCTCAGTTAAAGGAATTGGAACCTAGCTTAAATCCTAATAAAATATCCTGCGATTATGAACTTGCAGCTATTAACGCCTTCAAAGATGGGTTTCCTAACAAAAAATTTGAAGAAGCACCTTGGTCAACTGCATTTATTGGGGCGTTACAAAAACGAAGCCAATTTCGCCGTATTAGCCCGAATGGTAACATCTTTAGCATTTGTACCAACTGAAGACCTGGATGATGTCATAGATCGGTTAGCAGACGAGTTGCCCCCAGAATTGCAACCACTTCTTCAATGGTTTGAAGATGCTTGAAGATACGTCGGACGGCCGAATCGACGAGGAAATGGTAGACGCCCTCCTATTTTTGCACCAAATATTTGGTCGGTTTATGACCGTGTCCTGAACGGCACGGATAGAACTAATAACCACGCCGAGGCTGCTCACAGGCGATTACAAACAGAATTGGCTATGGATAATCCTGTCATTTGGAAATTTATAGATGCACTAAGAAAAATTCAATACGGCAGAGATTTAGTTTTAGAACAGCTTGTTGCGGGACACTCACCTCCACATAAATTAAAAAAATACATTGATGCTGATACGAGACTCAGAATCGTAGCGGATTATCGTAATCGTGATATTATGGATTACTTAAGAGGTATATCCCATAATTATGAAATGAATCCGTAATTTTAAGTTATTTTAATATTATTTTTAATATTATTATTGTGATTATTATTGTTCATTATTTAGTTTGCATTAGTATTATTTATACAGGCCGTCCTGAAAAGTTCTTGCCGTATGAGAAACTTCTAATTTTAAAATTTACCAAAAAAATCCAGTGTTCATAAAAAGTTCTGCTTTCTGAGGCGATAATATTGATTTATTGAAACTTCAGATAACAAATTAACAAAAGTATAAAAATTCAAATTTGCGGAGAGAGAAGTAGGTACTCTTAATTTTTATTTTAGAGCAAAATGTAATAAGATGTTATTTAGAAACATCTGCGCTCAAATACAAAATTTCAAATCAATGTACCGGGTGCCATCAAAAACACCGCGCCAAGCTTTCATTAGCTATGGGTTCTAAAATGATAATTTTTTTTAAATAACTACATACAGTATGTTTAAAAATATGATAATATAAATCTGAAATTAATAATATGTAACAAGAGTTTTAAGTCGCTTATTATACGCAAGTGGAAGAAGTTGCTATAGGTTTGATATTTGAATTTTTAATACTTCAATATTATCGCCTCAGAAAACAGAACTTTTTATGAACAATGAATTTTTTTGGTAAATATTAAAATAAATACGTTTCCCATACGGTAAGAACTTTCCAGGACACGCTGTAGATAAACGTTAACATATTTTATTTTTATTGTTTATAACTATTATATTAATTATTTAATTGACTAGAATGTAACTTTTGTAATTTATAATTTGTGTATACAATAAATAACATTTTTTAAATATTTGCGTTAACTACATTACCTATTCAATCCCATTTTTTTTTCACAGATGTAGTTGTTTACCGCAAAATTTAATTTTTGTAAATATTATTTTTATAATTTCTACTTTAGATTCGAAATTTAAATTTAAATCATTTTACGTGTCCGAGTGCGTCTTCGCAAATCAAAGCGGTAAAGAAAAATGTATTAACTTTATTTCTTACTTTTGAATAAACCTGTATAACTCCATTTAATATCGGAAAAGAAATTCTTAAATTTTCACGTTCAACAAGAAGCCGCAGTAGACATTTTCATGAAAAGATTTTTTTTTTAATTTATTCACAAAAGTTAAACTATTTCTTTACTTGAGTTCATGGATACCGAAGATTTAAAATACACAGTTAATTGTGTTCGTATAGATTTAATAAACGACAATTACCGCGATACTCCTAATATAGATCGTCTCTGTTTTTTTGGAAACATAGGAAATACATGAGTGCAACAAGGAGGTGGGATAAAAGATAGAGAAATGATATATAGGGTTTGGGGAAGGGAAAATAAGTATCCATGGACACCAACAAATAGTATGCCTTGACCGTATTAAATTTAATTTAATGTCATAATAACCATAGATACTTAAATTCCCCACCTTTCATCTCCTACGGTCTGTCCTTGTTGCACTCATTGCTATGTTTCAAAAAAAATCGAGACAATCTGTATAATGTGTACTGTATAGAGTGTCGCAAAATTGAGTACCCATAACTATACTAAGGAGCAGAGAATTAAAAAATAATTATGGTTTCTTTAATAAACTTATGGTCTAGACAGCTTCGTTAAGAAGTAACAGCCCCCTAAATTGGTAAATATTTTCAAAACCGACAAGAGTATCTAATAAATTTCTTTTTTTAGTGTTTGTTGTTTTAGTAAGCCCACACCTTTTAGCATAACCCATGGTCAGAAATTTCTTTTATTTGAGGTAGTTTTGGCGGGTTGGGGGCGACTTCACCCCTTATTTTTTAACGAACGGGATTTTAAAAAAGGAACCTGAAATTTAAATTCTAATGTAAAAATACAGAAAATAAGTCCTCTTGTTTCTTTTTGATAAGTTACCGTTATCGAGATTTTCACGTCTAAAGCTTTAGTTTTAGGCTTTGATAGAAAAAATAAGTGAAGCTATGGAATTAAGCATTATCAGCCTGAAGTTTTGCAAATGATAAACTGTTGTTTCCTCTGCTGTCTAAAAAATCTTATCAGGGTACCCCCTTTAGGGGCTGTTACTTCTTAATGAAGCATTTTACACCATAAGTTTATTAAAAAATCCTTAATTATTTTTAAATGTTCTACCCCTCAACCCTAGTATAGTTTTGGGTACTCAATTTTGGTATACCCGCGTCCAACCGTCCATGCGTTCAAAGGTACCTGCGTTCAAACGTCTCCGCGTTAAAGCGTCCCTGCGTTCAAACGTCTCCGGGTTCAAACGGCCGCGTTCAAACGGCCGCGTTCAACCGGCCGCGTTCAAACGTCCTAGACCGTACTGTATATTATATACAATCTATGTAGTACGCTGTGATGCCATATCAATATATGTATACATTCATATAAGCGTTGTATATTGTAAAACTAGGAAAACAAAGCAAAATTTAAGAAGTTGATATTATCCGTCTATTTCACATATTAGTCACCCTACGGATAACCGAGATTCTACTGTAATTAGTAATTATGGTTGTAGCATCGCTGCCTAACCGATTTTCGTCAGTTTCGGTAACAGTTTTCTTAATCACAGGCTTCACAGATCAGTAATCATTTCCGAATGAAACAGACGAATGCTCTTCATTGTTTTTATGATTAGTATGTTGTTTATGATATCAGGAAAGATGATTTTTATTATCTCACATTAGATAGGATTGTGCTACCTAATCTGGGAATTCCGAAAGTTTTAACCTTCAGGATGTCTCCCTGTATCATTTCTTCGCAGAAACTAATTGGTACTAAATGGGTTCGTTCGTCAGTTTCTGATACGGAACTATGTAACCAGAGTTGATCAAAGGTAAACGGCTAAATAGAAAAATGCCGATCTAAAAATTACTCGTCAACCCATGCAGACAACTTCGTAGTATTTAAATAGCAACAAATTAAAAACGACATTACTTTATCAGATTAATAAAATATATAATAGCTATTTAGTAATTTAGTATATCTACACCATTATTACCAGCTTAAAGCATAATTCGATAAAAGCTATATATTCACAATTAATTGAAATATGTATGGGGTCTCCATCTAAACCCATCAATGACAAATTTCCGGTACAATAAAATATACCTTCAAAGTCTTCGTAATTATAAATCAAATATTCGTTTAACCGTATTTTCTTAATATAGCAGTTAAACTTGAATTTGTTGTTACAAACCATAGATACACTTTCTTAAAAATACGTTCCATATTTTTCAAACCACATGACAAAGAGATCATACAGTTTAACTGGAATCATAACTGGCATTATTACATACTTTAATTTTAAACAATTGGAAGTTAATTTCTATAGAATTATATAGTATTTTTAATGACTTATATCTGATTATTTAATAATAATAGCTCATAATATCAATTTTTGTTTCGGATATTATAGGAACATGATATTCGTAAAGCAGAGATACTGAAAAGTACATAGAAATAGAAATTATTCTTCTGTAGTAAATTAATACATGTAAAACAAGAAGCTAATGCGAGTCGGTTATAGGGGCCTCGGTGGTCTAGCGCGGCAACGCGTTGCCACTCGAGGCCACAGCGTATTGTAGTCGTTCCGCTGGAGTTTCGAATCTCAGCTGGGGCAACCGCATTTTGCTTATTTAAGTTTAGGGTGCATGTTACATGAATGTTTAGTGTGTAAGGGACGCCCGCACCCCCCTGAAGTAATGCGAAAGCGGTTCCAGGGGGGGGACGGTAGTATGAATGAATGAGAGAAAAAAAATGCGAGTCGATTGAACTAGAACGTGTGTACACGACCGATTAAACTGCAATGCTTGTGTGAGTCTATTTAACTAGAACATTTACACACGGCCGTTCATGCAAACATTTGCACACGGCCGATTGAACGAGATGTTTGAACGAATCGATTGAACTAGAACATTTGCACATGGCCGGTTGACAAAACGTTTGCGCGTATCGATTGAGCGATAACATTTGCCCGCTGTCAATTCAACGCAAACACTTGCACACGGCTGGTTGAACGAGACGTTTGCGCCAATGATTTAATTAGAACGTTCTCACACGGCCGATTGAACGATAACATTACCCCGCTGGCAATTCAACGCAAACATTAGTACACGGCTGGTTGAATGAGACGTTTGCCCGAATCGATTCAGCTAGAACGTTTTCACACGGCTGATTGAACGATAACATTTGCCCGCTGTCAGTTCAACGGAAACACTTGCACAGGGGTGTTTAAATGAGACATTTGCGCGAAACGATTTAGATAGAACGTTTTCACACGGCCGATTGAACAATATCATTTGTCCGCTGTCAATTCAACGCAAACATTTGCACACGGCCGGTTGACAAAACGTTTGCACGTGTCGATTGAGCGATAACATTTGCCCGCTGTCAATTCAACGCAAACACTTGCACACGGCTGGTTGAACGAGACGTTTGCGCCAATGATTTAATTAGAACGTTCTCACACGGCCGTTTGAACGATAACATTTGCCCGCTGTCAATTCAACGCAAACACTTGCACAGGGGTGGTTGAATGAGACATTTGCGCGAATCGATTTACCTAGAACGTTTTCACACGGCCGATTGAACAATAACATTTGCCCGCTATCAATTCAACGCAAACACTTGCACACGGCTGGTTGAACGAGACGTGTGCGCGAATCGATTTAACTAGAACGTTTTCACATGGCTGATTGAATGATGACGTTTGCTCTCGGTCGATCCAGCGCAAACATTTGCACACAGCCGATTAAACGAGAATGTTTGTACGCGCTCGATTCAACTATTATTTTTTTAGATAAAGAATAGCAGGACATAATAATAGTATAAGTAACAATAGTCGTACGTTTAACTCGGGCAGTTCGTGGGTAATTAATAGTTATGGATAGCAGGTAAAAATGAGCACTCCTGGTACATCATTTACTATATCAGATAGCAAATCATGTAGGTCATCCTCTGTTGATTCATCTGATGCGGCGTATAGATCTTGTGAGAGTTTACTTTTGAGTCGGTAATTATGTGAACCGAATCAATTGAATTAGACGTTTGTGCGAGTCGATTTAACTAGAGCGTTTACATACGGCCAATTGAAAGGCAATACTTGCATGCGGTTGATTGCACGCAAATATTTGCAGACGGCTCATTGAACAACGATGTTTGCGCGCGGTCGATTCAACGCAAATATTTAAACACGGCTTGATCAAGACGTTTAACTATACGGCCAATTGAACAGCAATGCTTGCACACGGTTGATCGAACGCAAATATTTGCATATGGCTCATTCAACAATGACGTTTTGCGCGCGATCGATTCAATGCAAATATTTGAACACGGGTAACAAGGCCGATTGATCGAAACGTTTGCGTGAGTCGATTTAATTAGAACCATTATACACGACCAATTGAACGACAATGCTTGCACGAGGTCGATACAATGCAAATGTTTGGTTTCAGCTATTGAACGAAACGTTTCCGCGAGTCGATTAAGCTTGAACATTATATACGGTGAATGAAATGACAATGCTTGCACGCGTTCGATTCACCGCAAATATTTGCATTCGGCTATTGAACAAGAGGTTTGTGGGAGTTGATTATCTAGAATGTTTGCACACAGCCGATTAAACGACCATGTTTGCGCGCAGTCGATTCAGCTCAAATATTTACACGGCCAATTCAACGACAATGCGTCAATCGATTTAGTTAGAACGTTTGTACACAGTACACAGCTGATCGAACGACAACGTTTGCACGAGTTCGATGCAACGATGCAATGCTAATATTTAGCATTCGGCTATTGAACGAGACGGAGCGTTTGGGCGAATCGATTATGCTTGAACATTTACATGCGACCAATTAAACGATAATGCTCGCACGCGGTCGATTGAACGTATTTCCGTAGTAATGTAGACAGTTTGTATCAAATACCACTTAATAATATCATTTACGGCTGCTTCAGTATTTAACGAAAACAGGCCATAACTGCTTTACTAGTCGATCTAGAGAAAATGACCACTCTTTAGTTTCTTTTCACCTCTCGTACACGTAGTGAAGTAGTGATCTCACGTCATGGGACGCCCTGTATAATTAAATAATTAATTAAGCTGCAAGCAGGACGCAGTTTACATTTTACAGTTACATCCATGCAAATTTTTATCATCTGCCAAAGAGACCGTGGCGCAATCTTTATTAATTAAACTAAATGAATTTGCATAATTTTATAATTAAGAAATGCTACCTACGTAACAACCGAGAGCATACACACATAAAAACATGATTATCTGACCAAAGTTCTGGAAATCCTAGATTATGATTTTAATTGGGACACACGCATTGCTATATGAAAATAATGAATCGGCAAAAAATCGAGGTTGGGACTATAGTAATTACCTCAGATATTCACTTAATAAAATTAAGGGCGAATCATCACGCGGTTGAGGTAGACATATCACGTAGAGTACCTAATAGATATGTATCAGATTGGATAATTATAAAATATTTTTGATAAGAATTCACTAATCACCTTGTATGTGTGATCCCCTTAAGGAACTCCAGCAGTGTTCGTTACAGATCCGTATTCACTTATTATTAAATATACAAACATATAATTATAAAATTAATTCACTCTTTTCCAAATTCGTGAATTAACCTTATTATGCGTAATTCATTAATCCGCAATCAGAATTTAATAAGTTCTATGGGTTCTTGTTGTGATTTAGAAATTTACATTAAAGGTAAAACGATGAGCGACGAGAGACCTCGACTACCTTCTCTTGGTCTATTGGTCTGCTCATTTGCAACCTTTTGTTATTGTCCTGCAGCTATAATGGTTCTAATAGCGAGGTAGTGTGGTATTCCAGGTTTGTATTATGTTTGACTTGTCTTTCATAGATAACGTACTGCACATATGCTATACGAAGGGTATTGTTTCATGAGAGCATATCACTGTCATCTAATAGAATCTACACTGACCGGCAGAAAAAACCGCCACCCTACAGATTTTCGTTATTTTGATATTTAATTTTACGTTTTAATATGTTTAGGCATCTACTACCAATTTGTGAATGTAAAAATGCAAAACGCTATTGAAAATAAGGTAATACCTATCTTTTATAACGTTAAACTATCACAAATACGCTTTGATAATGATTTGTGCGATTGTTTAACTTACAAACAGTGCCTCCCGTTCAATTGTTTAGCAGCTGCATATGTCATATTTTTGTAATTGTTGATCAGTTGAAGGTGGTTAAACTGTTCTTTGTAACACACGATGGTTTTAAGTGCTACAACTGTTACTAAAGCAGTAGCTTTAATAGAGGATGGTCGTTCCATATCCTATGTTGCTAGAGTTCTCGGAGTAGCCCGTTCTACTCTCCGTGATGCCTTAAGACGTTATCAAGAAACTCTCAGCTTCACCAGAAGACCTGGTTCGGGCCGTAGAAGATCCACTTCGATGCGTGATGACCGGTATATGGTCTCGTTGATTTTAAGAAATAGGCATTAGACCGCTGTTGAAGGCCGACAAGATCTTCAACGAGTGTGGGATGTTAATGTCGGCGAAAGAACGGTTAGGAGAAGATTCGCCGAAGCGGGATTATCTGCTCGTAGACCACTGCACGGTCCAGAATTGCTCCCGCAACATCGCATAGACCGCCTGAATTTTGCTCGACGACACCTAAACTGGACTGAAGAACAGTGGGGTCCGGTTCTCTTTACGGACGAGTCGAGATTTTGTTGAAGAGATTCTGATGGACGTGAAAGAGTGTGGAGGAGGCCTGGAGAACGATACGCACCTTGCACTTTTACTCCAAGGATAAGTTTTAATGGAGGCTCGATTATGGTATGGGCAGGCACTTTTTCTGAAGCCCGTACAGAACTTATCGTTGCACATAGGGGTTCTCTAACGGCTGCCCGATACATCAACGAAATTTTAGAAGAACATGTGGTCCCGTTTGCCCCTTTTATTGGAGAAAACTTTCTCTTAATGCAGGACAATGCTCGACCGCACGTTGCCAGATGTGTAAGCGGGTACTTGGAGGAAGTCCAAATAAATGGTTTGGTTTGGCCAGCACACAGTCCAGACTTAAATCCCATAGAACACTTATGGGATAAGCTGGGGAGAGCAATCAGAGGTCGTTTAGTAGCACCAAACAACCTAAACGAGCTTCGAGTTGCTCTGCTAGAAGAGTGGAATCAAATTCCCGAAGAGGATATACGAGGATTGATAAACAGCATGCCTCGTCGACTAAATGAAGTTATTCGTGCTCGAGGTGGAAACACACGGTATTAGAAGCAATAACTTTAGTGTAAACTATTGATACCAGAATACTTTACGTTAGTTGTCTTTTTACTTTTTTTGTTTTTTTTTACGTTTCGTCGTTTCTCAACTTTTGTTTTGTTTAACAGCTTAAAAATTTCTAAAAACGGCTTAATAAACATTGCTGAATGATAACCATTCGCTTACTTACTGTTTTTTTCTAAAAGTAGTATGCAAAATCGAAACATGTTGGGTGGCGGTTTTTTATGCCGGTCAGTGTATAAAAAGTGTATATAAACCTACCACGATCACATTACAATTGGAGAAACCATCAACAAGGAAGATCCCCACGTATAAGTTCCATTATGATCTTGTATTCCCTCATCCTTATTCGATATTAAATCGAATATATCCACAGAAAGTAAAAAGAAAAAGTTCGCATAGGAGTACTACAATAGAAATGTACCTACCTATGAACTCTGTTTTATATGTCGATGATATGGTAATCATGCCAGAAAGCAAAATACGCCCTTAAAATGTCGTTTTATAGACTTAAAAATATAGAAAGAGTACGACCTACAAATATCTATAAAATAAAGTAAAATTATTTCCTTGGGTACAACCCAATTGGAACAAAAATTGTCCTAGATAACAAAACAATAGAACTAGTTGCTAAATTCAACTACCTTGGCAATAAGATCTCATTATATATTCAAGCAGATATAAATACCAAACTAATGAAGTTGACTAGTATATATGCCACGAGCAATAGAAACATAAGACAATAGTAGAAACTCTTAAAAGTGTATAAAACTATAGCAGTGCCCACGCTCAAGCGAAACTTGGACTATGATGAAACGAGAGGAAAGTAAAATGCAAGAAACGAAAACGAAGTAATTCAGAGCAGATGGATTGAATAATAATGACTTCAGAAAAAAATTGAATATCCAAACCCTACAAACCAAAATTTAAATGGTGCTGACACTGAAATAGAATACCCAACTGTACGCTTCCCATATCAGAAATACAATATAAACTAAAGGACAGAAGCGACCACGAAGATCAACGAAGAAGAAAAAGAACAATTTCTTTGATCTTCAGATCTATTTGCTTTCTTTTTTGCTGATATAGTGCTCAGTTTTGTTTACTTACTTGAGGTATTTCTTCAATATTGATGGTGCTGTTGGGCGTGTATCTTTTTTAAACGTGAAGATTCTGTGTCGGGATTTATTTCCAATTAGTTGGATACATCATTTTTGTAGCCAATATGTAACAGATATGTGTATAGACTATAAAGATGTTGCTGAATATTAGTAATTTGCAAATATAATTCATCATCATGAAAGGTACCCATTATTATATTATAAGTATGTCCGTTGCGAGCAGCGTGGTAAACAAAAGCGGGTACTGGTCAAACAGTATTTATAGTTAAGCAACGATCCGTGCGGTCACCACTTAGGGTTAAAGGGGCATCAGGGTGCCGAACTCTCTTCGAACTTCTCTGCAAACATTTCCCGTACCCTATTTATTTACTTTTTAGTGTCTTTTGAATATAATAGAAACAGAAATGGCCGATGGCACTTCCTTGAGGTACTGCTTAAGTGCTATATATTTCATGGTTGATACTTTCGATAGCTCAAATAGATTTTAGTAGATTACAACGTGGCGGAGGAAGAGTTCTTTTAACTTTAGCCTTGAGTTAAACCAAAATTACAAGATGTCAAACCTTTTCAAAGGCTTGAATGACATCTAACAATGTCGCTGTACGTGATTCTTTTATTTTTCCCGATTAACTTTTTGATATGCAAATTCTATCATGAAGTATTTAGACATTTCTCGTAAGTTTTATCGTTCACTTTTTCGTTTTATTTCATAGAACCCCGTTTTTCATCTTCAAACTCTTCAACATCTTTCA
Source organism: Limonius californicus (assembly GCA_014611495.1). NCBI lineage: Eukaryota > Metazoa > Arthropoda > Insecta > Coleoptera > Elateridae > Limonius > Limonius californicus. Next base: position 757 of record JABXWE010002893.1, on the reverse strand, counting down.
AACTGCTCTGTTTTGGTATCTTTACATTTCCTAATCTTTTCTTTTGTACTTCACATATCCATTGTGCTATTTCTCATTTCAACTACCTTAACAGTTTCTTCATTTTGCACTTCTTCTAGCCTTCTTCTGCCATGTTTTGGGTGTAGGCCTCCTTAATACTACTAAATTTTTCTATGTTTTGTGCTATAGCTTGCCATTTACAACCTGCTTTCGATTCCTTATTTTCCCATGGTGGCCATTTCAATACTTTTCTGATACACTTATCTTCCATTCTTGCGACATGACCAACCCATTCCCATTTCAGTCTGGTCATTTTTTCGATTGTATCGTCTATGTTGGATTTCTGTCTAAGCCATTTATTCGTATTCTTGTCTTTTAAGGACATTCCTATTATTTATCGTTTCGTGTTTCTTTAAGCGACTGCCATTTTTTCGTTTTGTGCTTTGTAAACACCCACGTCTCTGTACCATCGGTTAGTTTACATTTATGAAATACTTCTTCTTTTAGATATACTGGTTTTTTTATTTTCATCAAATAATTTAATTTTTTTAAAACCGGCCAGAAATTAGTACTTTCCGGTTTATTTTTAGGTCAGAAAATCTCATTTTGTCGGACCGGGCCAGAAAGTTATTGTGAGAGTCCGGTAATAGTAGTTTACGTAACAAGTCCCGAAAGTGGTCTTTTACTGGACGAGTGGGCAAATTGCAGGGCGAGCCGCAGGCGAGTCTTGCAAGCCCGCGAGTCCAGTAAAAGCACT
>JABXWE010002892.1:0-67751 GCA_014611495.1 Limonius californicus | reverse complement strand
GTTTATTTTTTTGAATTAAAAAATAAAATAAAATTTTGTTTGAGAACTGCTGATGATACATACAAAATGCATTTAAACTGTAGAAGGTTATTACCTAATTGTAAAGTAAATCCAAAGTGGCAAACACGTAAAAGCTTGTCTGGCTTGTGATAACAACAACAGGCTGAATAGAAATTACTGACCTACCTAATAGTATTGGTTTGTGGCAGGCGATAAGAATTTTTTTTAACTTCTATCTTACTCTCCTTTGCATAACATGTCTTTGAACTCAAATTTTTGTTATTATCCTGCGCTACTCAAACAATTTTGAGTCAAATTTTCAATTATTATTTTCTCATATCTTGGGTCCCATTGCCAAAAAAATGTTTTTTCTGTTATTTTTACATCAAAACAGCGCCCTCTGTATACCAAATGTATCACGCTCCAAAATAAATATAGTCGAGATTGAACTGTGTACGTGATTATGTCGTTAAGCTAACTTTTACTCTGCACAACATTTTCTAGTTTGTATTTGTACCTATTTCTGATACGCCCTGTATACATAACCTCACATGCTATTACTTGCAGTTTCTAAACTCTATATTAAATTTAACGTTCATTTAAAGGGTAAATATACCAGTTTACGTTAACAATGGTCCGGCAGTTAGTTAACACGGTGCTAGATTGCATATTAACAAATAATAGAAAACAATGATATTTGCACTTTTAAAATTTAAATATATTTCGTCCTATTTTATAAGAAATGCATAAAGTAATTTGTTCGCATTCTAAAAAATAATTGTATATGTGCACCGGTCTAAGAATGATTGACAATAAAATTATATACATAACCTCACATTATGTTTGTTCCAATTTTTAAATTGTATAATAAAATTAATGTTCACTTAACGGGTAAATAAATGTTAACAACAGAAATCATAATTGGTTCGATTTGTCATTCTACAATGGTCCAGCAGTTAATTAATATAGTGCCAGATTTGAAAAATTTGTTCTATTTTATAAGGGATTCGTGAAATAATTTGCTGGTATTCCAGATAATAACAATATCTGTTAACCTGGTAAAAAGTTATTGATACCACAATTATATACATAACCTTACATTCTGTTTGTTATAAGATTCTAGGCCTGTATTAATAGTATTTTTCATTTAAGTTTATAAAAGTAACCTTGTATTTGTTAGGTTATGTTTGTTAAAAACCACAACCGTGGTTGTGTAGATTTATCCTAAAACGACCCGACACTTATTAATTAACATAGTGCAGGCACATAGTGTTTGCTAAAGTAGAAACACCTGTGGCAGAGCACTCATTTTTTGGGTAAAACGATTGTGGCTTGAGTTCACCCTCGCAGCATTACTATGCAATGTATAAAAATCTTGTTTGCAACCCACCACACACAATTTCCCAATCCGGCTTGCAGCCGTGGGATCTTTGCTAAAAGCCTTCTCTGGAATTTTTGCCGATCGGATGCGACGTTAAACTGTAGGTCCCCCGTGTTTCTGTTATGAAGCATTCATTCATCGGGCTATACATCCCTTTGGGGATTGAAGCCGCTCCTTCTACGAACCTCTGCTGGTTCGTTTAGTGTGGTGAGTCAGTCCACGTCTTGTTAAAGTTTTCTTTCTGTTTTTGCTTTGTTTACAATCTTGTTCCATTTTTTCCTATCCTTGATATCTGATTTCCAGTCCTTGATTCCCATGGTACGTAAATCATTTATCACTTGGTCTTCCCATCTTATTCTTGGCCTACCTCTTGGTCTGCCTGTTAAGGGAATCCATTCGCTTATGCTTTTTATCGTGCTTCTTCCGTCTCTCATGTGAAGGTGACCATACCATCGTAGCCTCTGTGCTTTTATTAAATTTATGTCTTCTCCCAGTATGTTTCTTATTTCAAAGTTCATCAGGCGTCTGTATTCCCCTTCTTCCATTTTCTTGGTCCTCATTATTTTTCTGATTATTTTTCTCTCAAAGAACACTGGTCGAATTGTCGCCTTGTAAGTTGTCATATTCGTCTTTTTGCTTAGACTATTGTTATGTAGTAGCTTTTTGGCACAGAAGTAAGCCGTATTTTCTGCTTGCAGGCGCTCTTGGATTTCTTCGCTTCTGTCGTTGTTACTCCTAGGTATTTGAAATTATCCACTTTTTCGAAATGGTATTTTCCAGCTGCGATGTTTCTGGCGTTGTTTATTTTCTGCCTGCCTTTGTTTTTTTCTCGTTACTTATTAGCCCCTTTTCTTTTGCTTCCCTTTCCAGCTTAAGTAATGTCTCAAACATGGTATTCCTGTTTTTAATGTTATTATTACTATATCATCGGCATACGCGGTGAGTTGTACTGATTTGTTCGCAATGGTTTCCTCAGTGCCCAGTGCTCTGATCGCCCCTTCCATAGCTACATTGAATAGTGATATGGACAATGCGTCACCTTGTCTCACTCCGGTTTCAATATTAAAAGCCTCTGTGGTACCTTCGCGAGTTGTCACAGTTGTCTCTGATCTCTCCATTGTCATTTTTATCACGTTTATTAGCTTTTTCGGGATGTTCATGTTTTGCTTTTCTTTTAAGCATTTGTGTCTTATGAGGCTATCGAAGGCTTGTTTAAAATCAATGAAGAGCATGTGCAGTTCGGTGTTGTGTTCAAGCATTTTTCTATTGCCTTTGTTACAATGTGAATGGTATCTATGGTAGATCTACCTTTCCTGAATCCTCGATGGTAATCGCCTATTTCTGCCTCTATGTGTATTTCTAATCTGTTACGGATAATTGAGGTTAAGATCTTGTAAGCGCTGTTGAGAAGCATAATCCCTCTGTAGTTTTCGCATAGCGTGGGGTCCCCTTTTTTTAATATCGGCACTAGTACTCCTCTCCTCCATTCTTCATTCGTTATGAAGCAAACATACATACAGAAAATAGCCGGTATTTGTATTTACGTTTAAAAGAGTTTGAAAATTAGAAGACATGATTTGCGATAACAGTCGTTGTTAGACCTATTTTATATTTTGAAATCTGTGAGCTATCAGTTGCGTTTTAATAAAATTCAATTGTATGTACTTAAACACTATGATATTAAAAACAAACATAGAACATGGTAATTGTCATTTTGAAGGTGGCACTACTGATCGCTGATAAAGCGCGCTCTATATTACCAAGAGTTAGACATCAAACACAAAGACGCAGCAAGTACATACATTTTTAATTTTTCCTTAATTAATTTGTCTTTGGTGAAAGATACATAAACTAACAATCGAAAAACAAACAAAAGGATGAAACGCACTTTTAAGGTAAATCGAAAGCAACGCTATGTTAGATTATTTAATACAACTAGATTAGGAAAAGGGACGAATTAAATCGCATATCAGAAAATACACAGTGCGAGTACGCCTGCTTTTCGTTGCGATACAACAATTCATGTTGTCATGTTAAAATACAGATACAGCGTGATTTTTTATGTTTGAGGACAGTTTCAATTTAGCGCCTTAAGAAATTATTGCCAATAGTATTATATAAAGACGGCCCTGAGTTAGAGGTTAGCGCGTTAGACTTCTACGTTGAAGGTCCAGGGTTCAATTGCCAATACCGGAACACCGGATTTTTAACAGCGTTCTCTCTCGCAAGGCAATGGCAAACCAACGAGATATTCTGCCTAGTAAATCTTCTCCAGAGTAGAAGTGTTTACACACGTTAAGCTGTAGGTCCTCTACCTCTGTAGCACTATAAACGCGCAAGATAAACATAGGAGAGGACAGAAGATCGCTACGTTTCGTAAGAGATAACGCACTCGAAGAAGTCGTATTATTTAAAATAATAAAATTTATTCTATTTATACACAATAAACTTAGAATTTATATCTGGCGATAAGGGAAAAGATTAAAATTTAATATAACAATATTTTATAACAATTGTTCAAAATGTCCACCGTTGGGCATTCAAACAAAAATTAACTCTTTTTTATATTAGCAAATACTTCGTGTTATTTACGATTTTATTTATTTCATGCACAATGACTTCTTCTATGGCAGGGGTGGCCAACAAGTCGATCGCGATCGACCGGTCGATCGCGAAGCCAATTTTAGTCGATCGCGAGGCCAATCTGGCAAGAGCCATCGGGTTACGAGTGAAACAAATTAAGTCTAGATTTTCAAGTTTTTACGTTATTTGTGTTTTCTGTTCTAATTTTTTTTTACTCTGGATAGGTGAAGTCCACTAAGTCATATCATTATTGAAAATAATATTTTTAATCTGGGCTTAATGTGTTTCACTTGTAACCAAACGCAACGCGTGAACGTAGCGCGCAAACGCACCAGTATGCGTGCATGAGTAGTAAACCAAAAAAATCGAAAACTTATCATTTCAATGAAGAATGAGAACTCGATTACTTTTTTACAATGGTGAATGATAAATGTTGTTGCTTAATATGCCTTACCTCGATAGCCATTGCTAAAAAGGGTAATATGGAGACACATTTTTTAGCTTTACATAACAAGTATCAAACAGATTATCCACAAAATACTGAATTGAGAAAACGGAAAGTTAGGGATCTTAAAACTCAATTAACAAATCACTAAAATGTTTTTAAAAAGTCAATGTTGAAGTCACAAGCAGTAACTACTGCATTACTCAAAGTAAACTTTCTCTCAGAAAAAAAATGTAAACCATTTTCCGGGGGTGAATTTGTAAAGGAATCTTTTTTGGAAATGTCAAATTCACTTTTGAACGAATTTTGCATACCGATGTAAGATGGCTGAGCAGAGGTAAATTCCTGCAACGATTTCGCGATTTATTGCCTGAAATTATACACTTTTTCCACAAAATGTGAAAATTTTAATGATGAAACTTGGCTTAGTGACTTAGCTTTTCTTACCGATTTTACTTCAACGTTAAGTCATTTAAATTTAGAATTACAAGGTAAAAATAAAACAGTAATTGATATGATCAGCTGCATAGATGCATATAAAACAAAATGTATTTTGCTTATAGAAGATCCGCAACAAAATAATCTGAATCATTTTCCAAATATAAAAATATTAATTATAACATCGACAAATACGTCGCGGAAATCCAAAAAGTAATTGAAGATTTTGAGGTAAGATTCCAAAAAATTTCAGACATATTTTATATGAAGCAAAAGGCATTAAAAAACGAAATTATAATTTTCCAAACTGATTTAATCTTACAAGCCAGAAAATTTGAAGCAGATTTTTAGAAATACATCAACCGAGAAAAATATTCCAATATCACCAAATGTAGCAAATATATTTATTCTTGTTTGATTCCCATACTGACGATTCTTTATTATTATCTTGGTCATCTTGGTGGTATTATTATTATTATGATTCCTTGATTAGAGACATGCAAACACAGTCTTCCCATTAATGTTAAGGTAATAAAATAAATTCTAAATCTGTCTGTATCTGTAGCTAATTTGAATTAATGAACATTGTTAATAATTATTCATGTTGTTTTAATTCAACCGGATATTAGTGTTTTGGCCCTTTAAATAATTATGTTATTTTTTACGTAGGTAGATATATAAACATACTATGTATTTCACACCTCCCCCCACTTAGGGTACGCCTATGACAAGTCGATCGCGACACATTTTTAAGATAAAAAGTAGATCTTATGTACACAAAAGTTGGCCACCCCTGATATAGACCCGCATAAATTAGTACTACACATTTTTGTCATTACTAAAGTCTGTCAAATCTTATTTATGTGCATAACTTCCCTTCAATGTAATACATTGTCTATTAGAACATGCTGAAATTTATACAAATCTTTAAATTGCTTTTCTGAACATTTACGATTTTTGAGTTGTGTCACTTTTCTATCGGATGAGCGATATGTACCCCTAAAGAGTTATATGCCTTCAAAATGTTCAACAATATTTTGTTTTTCATGAATATCTCTGGAACTAAAACATCTATTTTTACCAAAATTAAATAGAAAAATTTGTTACAAACATTTTTGGTCAGTTTTATTTTTTTCATGGGATCACTCATTTTAAAGTAAAATGTAAAGAAAGCAATGTATATTTTTAATTTGGAGAATTATTGAAATTTCTGTTAATAGACCTAGTAGATCTCATTGTCAATCAATAAAATTCAGATTATTGACAGTTTCTGATTGCTGTTTATTGTTAACTTAGTCAAAAACTAAACTGAATAATTTGACATTTGAGGAATTAACTGATGGCAGTTTAAATTTTCATAATAGTTATGTCTGGTATGCAGAAAATTCAAATGCCATCAACAAAAAATATTTTTTAAGGTCAAAGCAGGTATTTTTGGGCCCTTTTCTACTTTTACGACTGAATGGTAAAAATTATCTGGAGTTTCTAAAACAGCCCATTTTCCAATGATAGTGAAAAATGATTTGAATAGTTTTTGGGCAGATTGAACTTGGCCACCTAGATCGCCAATCTTAAACCACTTGGATTTTTACTTATGGGGCCACCTCAAAAGCCTTGTGTATGCGTCACCTGTTTATGACTTAAATTTTTTACAGCAACGCATCACACATCTTTCTAATATAATTCAAAATACACCAGGGACTTTTGAAAGATTGCAAAAATCTTTAACCAGAAGCTTTTATTGTGATTGTTTATTGATTTTAATTTTTGTGCGTTTATTCTTTAATTTTGTAATTGTTGGTTCAATCCAAAATTAAAGTTTTTAGAACCTCATTGATGTATTTAAACTGAAATAAATACTTAAAAAAAAATAGTGGACACTTTGAACTTCATTTATTTGAAGCTAACTACACTTTTTAAAAGAAATTTCAATAGTGCATCTACGTTAATTCATGAATTTAGTATTTTACACGAAACAGTGATTCCATGAAAAAATTGAAACAGACAAAAAATGTTTATAACAAATTTTTCTATTACTTAATCTGTATTAAATTAAAATTGGGTTATATGCAAAAAGTTTAGAGGTGAAAACCAGCCCCAACCCCATAGAAAAACTTCTTCTAAAGGATCTGTCTTTCTCAAAATCAATACAAATTATGGTCTTATTTACTCCAGAGACTTTCAAGACCTATAATTCTTTAGGGGTACATATTTCGACATATGTTTATACTTTTTGGCTTATTTTGATGAGTTCTGTATGTTCAGAATGTTATTCTAAAACATCCTGTAGATACAAAAGAAGTTTGTAAAAAGATTAGACTCCTCATTTTGAGACTATTGTGCAGAAGAATATCAATGTAGTAGAAATAATAGTAGTGATATCGATAAGGTACAGAAAGATAGCAACATAGAACTTGCAATAGTTACTAATTTCAACAATAAATATTACAATAAAAAATGTAATACTTGTTAACATTCCTAGCAACAAAAGGAAGAAAATATTTCATTAAATTAATGTTGTTAATATTGGACATTATAAGTATTACAGCAATTAATATTGAAGAAGAAACATTAGTAGACCAAGAAGATGGGCAGGATCAGTTCACATAAAGACGGACGGAACAGGCTTTAAAGGCCTAAACCGTGAAGATGATGATGAACTTCGAAAATGTGACCTTTAAAGCAAATAATACCGATATATTAATCATCTATCGTGTTCAAGTTACCAAATGCCAAGAAGGTCGCTGCAAAGAATAAAACAATGTACACTTTTGAAAATCCCTTTGACATTCTAGAAAATTAAATGTCAAAGTAAATCTTTGAGTCGAGTGTTTTGCTGTTGTTACCAGTTTGTAGCAGTTATTTTAGTTTGCCTTTTATGTTAAATTTTTTGATTTAATGAAAAAATTAACTTTACTTTAAAAACAAATAATTAATTATTTCTCCTATTTAATATTAATCAAGGAAGTTTTGTATTTCTCATATTTTAGACTGGTCAGTATTTAGGCAAAAATATCAAATTTAAACACGATACAAAGCAACTGGACACGATAAAATAAAACCCGAAATGTTGAAGTTCATGGGAGAAATAGAGCTGAATCACCTGCACAAGATAATACAACAAACGTGGAGAGAAACTAAAATTCCCAAGGTTTGGGAAGTAGCAATCATTCAACCGATACACAAAAAGGGAGACAACAGGAGATGTGAAAATTATACAGGAATCACGCTCCTGAGTGTACCGGAAAAATTTATGTTAACGAATATTGGGGCAGAGAGCGAGGAAACTGGTAGACTCAAAGCTAGGAGTCTCAGAGTGGCTTCAGAAGAGGAAGGAGCACACAGGATGCAATATTCGAACTAAAACAAATAATAGAGAAAACCATATCGTACAATAAAAAACTATACGTATGCTTTGTGGATCTGATGAAAGCATTCGACACGGTGCCCAGGGAACAATTATGGAAAGCTTTAAAGAAATACGGGGTGAGAGGTAGACTACTAAGAGCCACTAGGTGCTTGTACAGTAATACAAGAAATTATGTAAGAACCGGAAGTGAAAGATCAACAGAATTCATAACATATGATGGAGTAAGACAGGGAAGAATATTGAGTCCTCTCCTATTCATCACCTTGGTAGACGAAATATCAAAAGAAATAGAAGGAAAAATAAAAAGGTGCCAGATTAGCTTTAGAAACATGGAGGTGGTACAAATATCCGAATTTATGTTTGCTGATGGCATTGCCATAGTAGCAAACTCAGAAAAACAGCTACAGAGAACAGTGGATTCCTGGAAGCAAGCATTTGCTAGAAAAAATATGGGAATAAATACAGAGAAAACAGTAGTAATGAAGAAAACCAAAAAAGGATACACATTAACATAAATAATGAGGAACTGAAACAAGTGGAATCCTTCAAATATCTATGGACAAGTGAGTAGTGACAGCAAAACATGAACAAGAAGTAAACGGCAAAATACAAACAGCAATGAATCTTTACTATGCCATAAATAAATAATTGCTAAGAAAGAGATATCAAAGAAGGCAAAAATTAGAGTGTATAATGCAATATTTATCCCAAGCAGCGAGTCATAGGTATTTAATAGAAGATTAAAACAACGTCTACAAGCCTGTAAAATGAAATTCCCGAGAAGAATTGAGGGAGTAACGAAGAGAGATCGAAAAAGAAACACAGAAATAAGGAAAAGTTTAAAAATCACACCACTAGAAGAGAAAATTGAAGCAAACCATCTATGATGGCTCGGACACTTGTTCAGAATGAACAACAAGAACAAACTAAAGAATGTATAGGAAGCGAAACCAGAAAGAAGAAGCCCTAGGGAGGACCACTCTCCACATGGAATAAAAGAATGGCAGAAGTACTAAAAGAAAGAGGATTAAACAAGAAAGAAGCAAAAGATTTAGCAGGAGATAGGAAGAAATGGGAAAACTTTTGTGCAGAAGAAAAAACAGCAACAGAATGAGTAATAGTTAAAAGAGTACAGAGCACAAATGATATAAAACAGAGTAGATAGTGTAGTCTTATGTGAAACCTCAACACCGTGATACGGTAAAAGAGGATTGAAGGAGAACATCAAATGTAAACCTATTTTCTTTCCAACCATTTTAAATATCCAGTAGCTTCACATTATTCACCCAATTTTCACTTTACAAGATTTGCGGTCAAATTATATATTAATAATACATTTAAAAGCACCAAATAATAAAAAAAAAAGGACTTGGATGTATAAGTTGGACCTACAGTATGAGTAATTTTTTTGTGGCTAGTAGATAATTTTTAAACCTACCAATCGCCCATATAAACCAGGACAATTTCCTTCCCGTTTCTGTTGCACTAGAGAATCCAACACTCTTCCGCGTGACCTAGATGCTTGCATGGAAGATTTAGTTTCTGCTAATGATGTCCGTTTTTTTCTGATTTCAGTTATTAATTCAGCTTCCTGCGCTTTAACACCGTTAAGGTCATCTTTTGCCTCTCTTAAAGACTTCTCAGTTAAGGGAATTTTTTTCTTAATTTCGGTTACTTCACGGCCTCTTTCTGTTATAGTCTGTTTAATGGTTTCATAAGTAGTTTGTAGAGTTTCTAATTTTTTTTTCTCACTTTCTTCATTACTTAAACAAATTTTCAGCTCGGATTCAGCTAAGGTATACTGAAATAAAAATACAGTTAATTAATATGTTAAAATATAATTATTGAAAATTATAAGAGATAAAGAACTCTAAAAAAATTATATATGGCTTACAGCTGACTTGGTTTCATCGACCACTTTATTGAGCTCAACCAGATCTGTTTGTAGAACTTCCTTCTGTTCTTGCAATTCCTGTGTTTCACTACGTAAATTTGCCAACATTTTAGCCTTCTCTGCCTCTAATTTTTCTTTCTTTGCAGCCATTTGTTGTTCCTTAGCTTCACATTCTGCTATACCCTGCAATAAAATAACAGATCAAACTAAGTAACAATGTATCCTATTTTTTTTTTACTTTAGGTCATACATGGTGGTTACATTTTTACTTTAAGAGAATAGATAATTTAACTTGGTAATACAACTTCACCAAATGGCCTATAATTAAAATCTTCCATCTTGTAAGATTTAAACATAAGTATATTTCAGATACATACCTTTTCATTTTCTTCTGGAACTCGCTCAAGATCACCTAATTTTTTTCTTTCCTCCTGAAGAAGTTCTTTGGTCTTCTTTCGAGTTTTATTAAGCTGAGTCATATCAGCTTGCAATTGCATGTCTTTATTGTTGGCCACATCAAACGCTTCTTTAATTTTATCTCTTCTTTTCTCCAGTACATCATATTTTCTATAATTCAAAGCAAGTTTAATTATTTAGGAAATTTTTGTATTAAAAGCCTTACTTTGATGCTTGTTTTAAAATACTGTCCTTTGCAGCTTTCTCTGTTTCTATGCTGGTTAATTTGTCAACGAGTTCTTTTTGAGCTACTACAACCTCAGATTTTTGTTCTTCGGTTTGTTGGATTTTCTCATTTAAAGAATGTCTAAATATTTATAACATTAACTATAGCAAAAAGCAGTAGATTTCTATAGTACTTACACATGCCACTGATATACAAAATTTTTACTTGATACTATAGTGTTTTCCAACTCCAAAAATTCAACTGCTTCTTCCATTGGCTTTTTTAATTGATCAAGTTCCTTTTCCACAAGCTTAACTCTATTAAGTTTTTCTGCTCTCTGATCTGCAAGTATTTCAACCCGTTCTTCTAATTGGACAAGAGGAACCTATCACAAAATTATGTCTTAATATCTTGCATTTGTTAAACATATTTTCAATTAAACTGCAAATTTACTTTGCAAAATGTTTATTCCACGTCTCGGAGCAGTTTAAAAGGTAAGTGTAGAACATTCAACCGTCACAGAACAAGTGTATCCCTTTGTATGTACATGTGCCCTTCGAAATTATGAATTACAATAACACAGCCGTTAGCAGGGATTAGTTGACCGCATGGTCAAACATAATTAGGGGAGAAGTGTGTACCTTGGGACAGTGAGACAGTGATTATTTTAAGTTAAAAATTTAAATTAGAGCGCCCAGCCCACACATAGTTACTGCTATAGTTGTTAGTTGGCAGCACATGTAGTATGGTTGCTTTAGTTTCGAGGTAGAATGTAGTAGTTGACATTTTGCGTTTCAAGTGACACATTGTAAAATATTAACCGTCAGCATCCATCTATATATAAATAAAGGTATGTATTTCAGGTTATTGCAGCTTGTGCCATCCATTAGTAGATGTTTTTGTGTAGTTAGTTTTTCATTTGCATCCCGGCAGAACCTAAAAATATGTCAGTAATACAACTTAACTGACTAACACATTTTTGTGTACCTTGGGACATATTAAAAGGTGTACCTTGGAACACGTCCCAAGGTACACATTAGTATTTTTTGTGTCTGGCAGTCTGGCTATATATTTTTTCATTTTAATTATAGATGCCTAGAAGTAAACAAAATATAAAGAAGATAAAACTAGACCCTCAAAGTGTTGTCAGTGCAGCAGAAAAAGTTCTCAGCAAAGAACTGTCATTAAGACAAGCAGCAATTGAATTTAAAGTTTCCAGATCTACATTATGTACCTAAACATTTCAAAAAACACGACAGAGATAGTGATGGCCCATTTGTCTATTCTGCTTCTAATGCTGTAAATCACGCACACAAGAAACTCATTTAGTTTCGTATTTGAAGCAATGTGCAAGTATGCATTATGGCATCGAGACGAGAAAGTTGGCGTATAACTATGCCAGCATGAACAATATAAAGCATCCAGATAGTTGGGAAGAGAATAAAATTGCAGGCTTAGATTGGTTAAAATACTTCTTAAAACGAAACGCCGATATTAGTTTACGAAAACCACAAGCTACAAGCATCGCCAGATCCACAGCTTTTAATAAATATAATGTAAACGTCTTTTTTGACAAGCTAGAAGATGCAATGTGATGATTTCAATTTGCACCACAAAATATTTTCAATATGGATGAAACCGGAATCTCAATAGCTCATATCCCAGTTCGTATATTAGCTACCAAAGGAACAAAGCAAATCGGAAGTATTACTTCCGCCGAAAGAGGAACAAATATCACACTGATTTCAGCTATTAAAGCCATTGGAAATTCCATACCCCCTATTTTTGTTTTCCCTCGAGTAAATTTCAAGAACCATATGTTGAAAGGTGCTCCCACTGGTAGTGTAGGAACAGCGAATCCAAGTGGGTGATCAACTTCAGACGTTTTTATGGTTTTTTTCATCATTTAGTTCAACACACACACTCAACTGATACCAACAAAATATTGCTTGTGTTAGATAATCACAAAAGCCACATCTCAGTGGAAAGTCTGAACTATGCAAAAAAGATGGGAGTCGTTATGTTAACCATGCCCCCACATACGAGCCACAAATTGCAGCCACTAGACCGGACAGTATTCGGACCATTGAAGAAGTATTACACTACTGCATGCAATGAGTGGCTGCTTAGTAATACCGCCAAACCAATGACTATTTATGATGTGGCAGAATGTGTGGGCAAAGCCTACCCTAAAGCATTCACTTCACAGAATATCCAGTCAGGTTTTGAAGTAGCTGGCATCTATCTGTTGAACAGAAACATTTTTGCAGATCATGAATTTCTCAGCTCTTATGTAACGGATACGCCACCTATCGAACCGCCTCCTGTTGGAAATTCTACCCCATCACAATTACACGAAGATCGACGTTTAACTGCGGATGCACGTCCCTCTACCTCGACAAGTTCACATCAAGATGAGCTTTCTATATCTCCTTTAAATATCTCTGCTGCTTCTGTATTTGTGAGTCCTGAACATATAAGACCCTTCCCAAAATCAGAGTCTAGAAAGAATTCCAAATGTGGCGGCGGAAAACCAGGTCGGTGCAGAATATTAACTGATACACCGGAAAAAACTGAAATCGAACAACAAGCAGAAGTCAGAAATCAGAAAATAATGGCAAAGAAGATACAAAAAGTGAAAAGACGAATACTGAGCAGTAGTTCAGAAGAGGATGAAGAACCAAATATTGATTCAGATGACAGTTTACAAGATGTGGAGTTCGGTAGAGCAGAAGAATTAGAAGAGGACATTAATGAAGAATTGAGTGTTAATGATTTCATCCTGGTCCGTCTAGCCAGCAAGAAATCATACAAGTTTTATGTAGCTCAAATTATACAAACAGGAGAGGAATTAGAAGTCAAATATCTCAAGAAGGTAGGAATAAATAAATTCATATGCAACGATGAAACTGTATATGAATTACAAACTTCCGAAGCCATTATGAAGTTACCATGTCCTTCTACAACTGGAGGGACGGAGAGAAAACGATGACAAATGGTTTTTCACGTCGATTTGACATCTTATAATATCGAATAAATTGTATGTTTGTGCGTCCCAAGGTACACATGGTTAGTGTACCTTGGGACATTTCTTATTTTTTTATAAATCTTCAATATTTTGATTTTAATGGATCCTTGTACATTTTTTTGTCATAACTTAAGAGATATTTAGTGCGGTACCGAGCTACCTAAGAATGTTGGGGTAGGCCAGCACTTAACAACTGACCACCAAACGAAAAGTAATAGTGTACTGTGTGTGTAATATAATAATTAAATTCCTTCTTGTGTTTTATTGTAACCAGTAGAAAAGACATAACAGTGGCGACGAAGTACATGACGTCAACTGGGCAAGTTATGGAAAAAACCCAAAGCCGCAAGGGCCAGCGAGCAGGCAACAAAGAGGTCAGAGTAACAACCCCAGAAGAGTCACCCGGCAGCTATCTGCAAAACAAAAGGAGCAATCCGACAGCAAGACGACAGTTTATAACTGTAAATGCTGTAGTAAAAATCACCAAATGGGTCAGGTTTGCAAATTTAGGAATGCTAAATGTTTTTCTTGTAAATTGGTAGGGCATATGTCAGAATAAAACTAGAGTGTACAGAAATCATAACTATGTAGATGTAGAAAGCGACATAGAACTTCCTATTTTTAATTGCGATACAGAGCAATTAAGCAAAATTGAACCTATGTTAGTTACTGTAGAAGTTGAAAATCAAATTATCAACATGGAGGTTGATAGTGGCGCAGCAATAAGTTAAATATCTAAAATATTATACGATACTAAGTTTCAGAACTGTACATTAAGGCCTAGCAACATAATTTTAAAAGAATTTACAGGCACAAAATGTAAGCCTTTAGGGTATTTTCAGGCAAGGATAAAGCACCAAAATGACACTAAAATTATAGATATTTATGTAGTTGAAGGAGGTAGTACCGCTTTATTAGGAAGGAATTGGTTAAAAGCGTTTACTTTAGGTTTACCTAAATTAGGGGGAAGTGAATCAGAAGTTAACTTAATACAGGTAGAGCGGATGGAAGATTTAATTAAGGATTTTTCTATATTGTTTGATGGTAAATTAGGGCTATATAAACATGAAAAAATCGTATTAAAGCTTAAGCCGAATGCTACCCCAATTTTTTGTAAACCGCGGTCGATTCCTTTAGCATACAAAGCACAGGTGGAAAGTGAATTAGAAAGATTGCAGCGAGAAGGAGTTATTACTCCTATCGAAACAAGTGCTTGGGGCACCCCACTGGTGCCGGTATTGAAGCCAGATGGTTCAATTAGGGTTTGTGCCGACTACAAGACAACACTAAACAAATTCTTGGAAGAGGTTAAATACCCACTGCCTAGAATAGAGGACATTTTTGCTTCTCTACAAGGCGCCCAAGAGTTTAGCTAAATAGATCTTAGTCAGGCCTACAACCAGTTTGTATTGGACGAAGAGTCTGCAAAGCTAGCTACCTGGAGTACTAGTAAAGGGTTATTTAAAGTAAACAGGTTACCTTTCGGAATAGCTCCAGCGGCGGCATTATTTCAAATGCGCTTAGAACAACTGTTACAGGGAATACCAGGGGTTTGTAATTTTTTGGATGATTTCATAGAAACGGGAAAAAGCAAAGCCGAACACATGGGGAACTTGAGGCAAGTTTTTCAAAAACTTTCAGACGCCGGTTTGAAGGTAAAGTTAGAAAAATGTTTGTTTTTCCAACCAGAAATCTGTTATTTGGGATACATAATAAACAAAGACGGTATTAAGAAATCCCAAGACAAAGTATTGGCAATATTAGACGCACCAAATTCAAACAATGTGACACAGGTAAAATCATTTGCAGGATTAGTAAATTATTACGGAAAATTTGTGCCCAGTTTGTTAGAAATAATGAATCCAATTTACAGGCTATTACAAAACGACGTGGAATTTATATGGGACCGCGAATGCGAAAAATCATTTAGGGAAATTAAAAGTATCATTCAGTTCGATATCGAGTCTGTTCCTATATGCAAGTATATATTGGACCTAGTGATAGTGTTATCTGCAAGTGCCAAATGCGAGTTCAACAGCTGAATGAATTGAAAATAACAACATAAGGTAGAGTTCCTTCTAAAGAATCTCTTTTTTAATCCACCAAAATTCCTATTCCGTATTTCTAAAATAATATTACATAAGAAAATTACATACTCTACTAAATACAATCATCTACGTAAGTCAAATAACACCGCTGACTACAGCGGCGTATTAAATATAATCAAACAACGCCGCTGACTACAGCGGCATATTAAACCTAATCAAATCAAAATGGATCCATCAACATCACAAGCAGAAATGAATGAAACTACTAGATCAAGCGCCGACCAAAACCAAACATTTGCAAAGGCCGCGAGTAAAGAAGTCTTTTCCACCTTTCCGAATAAAGAACAGGCAATACTAATGAATTCAGTAGAAGCCTTAAAAATAAAAGACTACATTATCAGTATAGGTAACATTGTAGGACCCAAACATGTTCTCTTTGCTTCGCGAATATCCAATAATCGAGTCTGTATCTATTTACAAACAAAAGAAATAGTAGACTATATAATAAAAAATCACACAACCGTTCTTATTGAAAATAACCAAATTAACATCCGCCGACTAATTACCCCAGCAAAACGATTAATATTATCAAATGTTTGCCCTTCAATCCCACATAACATTATTGGAGAACATTTAAAACAAGTTGGAGTAATTTTAGTATCTCCCATAAACTTTCTTCGAGTCGGAATTCAAGAAGTAGAATACGCCCACGTTTTAAGTTTTAGAAGACAAGTCTACATTTCATCTAACGAAAACCAAATTGTACCAGACAGTATATTAATTAAATATGAAGAAGTCGACTATAGGATATTCATTACCGAAGATAACATCACATGTTTTATATGCAAGAAAACGGGACACAATAGTAATCAGTGTACAAAAAATTAAAACTCAGAAATGATAAATCTTAACACATATCAAATAAAACGAACTGCATCTCACTTTACCTCAGACACAGAAAATGCAACAAATGATAACATAATAATCTCTAATACAGATAATACAAATCATACAACAGATCCAAAATACAAGAAACAAACAATACAAAAACCAGCAAACAAAAAAGCCAAGATCAAGAGTAACAAAACCTCTATTGATGAATTACTGGAACCACTGAAAAACGACATGGAAACAAACAAAGAAAAATTCACCTTAAACTTTGAAGATTTTAAAGAATTTCTAGAAAACACATATGGAAATCCTGACCCACTACGCATTGCAAGAGACTATACAACTGATATTCATGCCTTAATAGAAATGATGCATGAATTGTACCCAAAACTTAAGGAAAGAGTAATAAAAACAAGATTCTCAAAAATAACAAACAAAATTAAGAAACAACTAAAGTTAGAACTAGATTCAGCAGTCTTTTCTAGTCAAGAATCAATATTATTAGCATCAAGTAAAGAGTCATTAGCAGAATGATTATACAATGGAATTGCAACGGTTTCCATGCACATCTAGGTGAAATACAAAAACTTCTATCGGATCACAACCCACAAATTATAAGTATTCAAGAAACTCGTTTAAAAACTAAACAGAAAGCTACGTTAAACGGCTATACGGTATTCAGAAAAGACCGAGACAACCCAATAAACGCAAGTGGTGGAGTAGCAATTTTCTCAAAAACCGAAAACTATGCTAAAGAAATATCCATTAACACAACATTGGAAGCAGTTGCAATACAAATATTCGTTCCAATTAAGATAACAATATGTTGCATATACTTACCTCCTAATCTAAATATAAATGAACAAGAACTAAAACAACTATTAAACCAACTACCAAAACCATATATGTTAACTGGAGATTTCAACGGTCACAATCCCGTATGGGGATCTGATAATACTGATAAAAGAGGTAAACTCGTTGAAAAAATATTAGATGAGTACGATTTAATACTATTAAAGGACGGAACAGGTACCCACTTCTGCTACCAATCCAGAAAATTTTCATCAATAGATTTAACAATATGTGAACCACAAGTAGCACATAACTTTACATGGGATGTAATACAATGCCTCTACACTAGCAATCATCTGCCCATAAAAGTCTCTACCTACAGGGATACCAATATCGTATTTCACCCAATATACGCAAAATGGAAACTAGAACATGCAAACTGGAAACTGTATTCTAAATTAGCAGTAACAAACAAATCCATATCAGAAAACGACGACATAAATTCCATAGTAAATGATCTCACACAGGTCATAACAGACGCAGCAAACAGAGCAATCGGAAAAACAAGAATTAGGAAAAATGAGAAAATAGTACCCTGGTGGAATAAAAAATGCGAATATGCAATAAAACTAAATAAAACATCATTATATACATACAGGAAAAAAAACAACAGAAAATTTAATAAATCTGAAACGAAGCCAAGCAATGCTAAGAAGAACAATATTGCAAAGTAAAAATGAATCATGGGAACAATTCACATCGCAAATTACAGCTAATACACCACCACAAGCAGTTTGGAACAAAATTAGAAAAATAAAAGGCGTCAAATCAATACAACAAACAACTATGTTAAATGTAGACAAGAAAATCGTAACAGATCCTCAAGAGATAGCAAACACCTTAGCGGAAATCTTCCAACAATACTCCGATGACTCATGCTACTCTCAAGAAAATGAAGAAATCAAAATAAACAGCAATAGTGACATATTAATAAATAAACCCTTTAGATTTAGCGAACTTCAATACGCGCTTGATAATATGAAAGGCAAGAGTAGTCCAGGACCAGACAATATCTAATACCAAATGATAAGTAGTCTATCTAAAAAAACGCTATTATATCTATTAAAAATATACAACTTTATATGGGATAACAACAAATACCCGGATAAATGGAGAAAAGTTATTACTGTACCAAATCCTAAAACCTAACAAAGATAAAACAAACCCTGCAAATTACAGACCAATATCACTATCAAACTGCATGAGCAAAATATTACAAAAAATGGTCAATCGAAGACTGATCTGGTTCTTGGAATCTAACAAGTTACTGAACAACGACCAATGTGGTTTTAGAGAAGGACGCTCCACGGTAGACCAGATTATTTCCTTAGAAACAGAAATACAAAATGCCTTTAAAAACAAGCAACATCTAATCGCTATATTTTTTGATATACAAAAGGCATACGACTCCACATGGAAATATCATATCCTAAGAACTTTAAAAGATTATAATCTAGATGGAAATATCATGCAATACATAAGGAACTTCCTAGCAAACCGAAAATTTAGAGTAAAAATTAATGGCTGTATATCGGATGAAAAAGAACAACGGAACGGAGTACCACAAGGCGAAATATTAAGCGTCACACTATTTCTTATTGCAATAAACAAACTTAAATGCGCTATTCAAAATAACTCCAAATTATCCTTATTTGCAGATGATCTAGTTATTTATCATAGAGGAAATAATATTAAAACAGTGAAAGAAAAACTACAAAATACGATCACAAACCTAGAAAAATGGGCACTCTCTACAGGATTTAGATTCTCAGAACCAAAAACCCAAGCTATACACTTCTGTAAAATTAGAACACAACGCGACCATCCGATTATTAAAATTAACAAAACTAAAATAAAAAGTACGTTAACACAGTAAAATTCTTAGGGGTAACATTCGATACCAAATTGACCTGGGTACCACATATACTGAAACTAAAGAAAGAATGTACCCAAAGATTAAATATTATTAGAACTCTTGGTCATGTGAAGTGGGGTGCACACAGGAAAAATATTATAAATATCTATAAAGCCCTAATAAGATCAAAAATCGACTATGCGTGTATAGCTTACTCAACAACGAAACCATCTATACTCAAACTATTAGACCCGATTCACAATACAGCATTAAGGATAGCAACAGGAGCCTTTAGAACAAGCCCAGTGAACAGCATACTGGTCGAAGCAGCGGAACCGCCATTGGAAATGAGAAGAAAACAGCTAACACTAAATTACATAACCAAATTATCAGGCAATCCTAGTAATCCAGCCTACACTAAGATATTTGATAACCGTACAACCATTAAAAAAGTGACATTATTACAACAGCAAATCCATAAATACCTACAGGAAATCCAAC
The DNA here is from genome assembly GCA_014611495.1 of Limonius californicus. Taxonomy (NCBI): domain Eukaryota; kingdom Metazoa; phylum Arthropoda; class Insecta; order Coleoptera; family Elateridae; genus Limonius; species Limonius californicus. The sequence continues at coordinate 47,843 of JABXWE010002892.1, read as the reverse complement.
TAACACTCCCACGCACAGAAAAAGCATCTTATCATAAATATCCTCCCTGGCTTCTTACCCAACCAAAAATCATCCTTAACCTTACACAGTACTCCAAATCACAAACTCTGCCCCAGCTCTACAGAAACTATTTCAACAATATTAAAGAAAACCACTTCCAACACTACTTCATATATACCGACGGGTCCAAATACAAAAATAGGACCGACGCCAGCATATACACAGAAGAGACTACGTATAAATATCAGCTACCACCTTACTGTAGTGTATTCACTGCAGAGACTTACAGCATACAAAAAACAAGTTTAATTAAACAGTGGAACAAGATAAAATTCGCTATATGTACCTACAGATTCTCTTAGTGTAATACATAATGTGATGGACATCTACACAAAAAATAGATCCATTCAAAATATCCAAGATGACATACACACAGCAATCCATGATCAAGGAAAAGAAGTATCAATTATCTGGGTACCCTCTCACGTAGGTATAATGGGAAACGAGAAAGCGGATCAAGCTGCAAAAGAAGCAATCACCCAAGATCTACAAGACATACCAATTCCAACGAGTGATATTAAAAATGTAATACAAACTAAAATCAAAGAACAATGGCAAAAAAAATGGGAACAAACAGTCAACAATAAGCTTAGAGAAATAAAAGAGGAAGTCAAAGAGTGGGCAGTACCTGAAGATAGGAAAATACAAACCATATTCGCAAGATCACGAATCGGGCATACTCGCCTCACACACAACTACCTACTACAAAAAACAGAACCCAATATGTGCGACACATGTAATACACAAATAACAGTCAAACACATTATACTGCATTGCCACAAATACAGAGAGCAAAGAAAACAACACAACATACCAACCACCCTAAAACAGATACTAACAGATAATACAGAAAATGTCAAAAAAACACCAGCTATCTGAAAGACACCAATTTATTTCATAAAATATAATTTATCGCTAACGGACAGTATCTTTCTAAATATTGTGTATCCCTACATAAATTAGTATATTAAGTATATGTTATATACAGTTATATATATGTAAATATTATTGTACCGGAGTATTAGTGGTCCAAGCTACCGAAATACTTCTGTTTTTCTTTAGCAAATAAAAAAAAACATTTATCCGAAAACAGCTCCGTGATTTGATTTAATAACAGGAAAAGTATTGAAACACGTACCTACAAAAGGAATACCTAAACTAACTAGCATAATAAATGCAGCATTTCGACTAAAATATGCACCGAACGTATGGAAGGTAGCCGAAGTCATAGTGATACAGAAACCAGGAAAACCGCCGAATGAAACAGGATCATATCGGCCCATCTCGCTCTTACCGATAATTTCAAAACTATTTGCAAAACTATTACTCAAAAGGCTCAAACCAATAATAGAAAAAGAATAACTATTACCAACACACCAGTTTGGATTCCGAAACCAACATTCAACTGTAGAGCAAGTTCACAGGGTAATAAATACCAGAGAGAAAAGTCTTGAGGAGAAAAAGGTCTACTCAGCAATCTTCTTAGATGTTGCTCTGGCTTTTGATGAAGTATGGCATCAAGGACTAAATAAGAAACTAAAAAAAAATCTGCCTAAACAATTTGCTGAACTTCTGAAGTCTTACATCGCAAACAGACTCTTCGGGATCGAGCAAAAAAAGAAATACTACGAGTTATACAAAATTACGGCAGGGATACCACAAGGCAGAGTGTACTGGGACCAATAATATACATAATGTACACCAACGACATCCCGTCAACTAATAGATAACAATAGCCACGTTTGCAGACGACACTGCAATACTAGCGGTATGCGAAAAACTGGAGGAACGACAGAAACATTATAACAAGCGTCAAACCAGGTGGACAGATGGATAAAACGATATACAATAAAACTAAACGAAAGCAAGTCGCTGCATATCAACTTCATGAACAAGAAGGATGATGACGTGCCAGTGACACAACAGCATCATACCGCATGCTAATACAGCTAAGAATCTTGGAATGAACTTGGATGCCAAACTACGATGGAAAGAGCATATAAAGAAGAAAAGAGAAGAACTAAATATAAAATATAGGAAAATGTATTGGCTACTGGGAAGAAACTCATGACTTTCAATACATAACAAGTTACTGCTGTACAGTCAAATTTTAAAACCAGTTTGGAAATACGGTTGTCAACTTTGGGACTGCACCAACAAAACTAACATCAAACAAATTCAAAACTGCCAAAACAGTGTGCTGAGGAATATCATAGGTGCATCCTGGTACGTTCGAAACAATGATATCCATGGGGATCTAGGGATAAAAACCGTGATGGAGGAAATAAAGAACCTTACCCAGAAGCTTGAGACCAGGCTGCATCATCACATAAACGTCGATGTAATCCAACTCCTCGACAATACAGATCTAGTGAGAAGGCACACAAGTACCAAACCGTTTGAGCTAGTGTAAAGAGACGTGAAAGCGTCAGTGAAAAGAGCATAGCAAAAGTGAAGTGGTAACACACAAAAAAGTGTTGCAAGACAGAACTGAGAGGACATCAGTGGTTGAATTCTCAGCATAACCATTTAGTTAATTTAAGTAGTCTTTTAGGCTAGCTGCGATGTAACACCTTAAATTTAAAAAAAAAAGCTTAAAACTTTAGGAGATTAGACATTCCCGTCGGTGGTATGAACGTAAGGCAAACCCCAAGGATCGTTTTCCTCTCCCGTCCGTGCACTTGTCGATCATCTTTCACTAACGAAACAAACCTGCGCTAGGATTTATAAACCCAGGCCAGTTTATGATTCCCCCTTAGATACCGTAAGTTCAAAAAGTAATTACATAAGGGTTGGCCATGGAAAATAAAAGTAACGTCGACAGCAAGCTTCAAAATCCATTAACTGTCATCACTGTTGTTGTTGTCATAAGTTTATATTGAAAATTCAATTAAGTTACAATTATAAAGGTTTTTACAATAGAACACAAAACATTCATGATTGAATCATATTTTCGAAATGGTGTTCGAGAGAACGGCGAATGTATTTACAGTGCGGTGCCGTGTTTAGAGGAATTTTGGCAACAATTTGCAGATATTGCTGTCCTTGAAGGAGACTTTTACAGCGCACTTAGAAGATGCGTTGATGTATTCCAAGATACAGGGAGCATTACTCATACAGATATAGCTGGAAGACCAAGAGTTCGTACTCAAAATACAGTTGATGATGTTCGTCAACGTTTGAACGAGCAACCCACTACATCGCTACGTACACTTTCGCAAGAAACTGGTTCATCATCATCATCAAGGACCTTGCCTTACTACTGTCAAAAAAGATTTAATGCTGTTCCCATACAAAATTCTTGCTTTACATGAGTTGCTGCCAGCAGATCACAATAGAACAATTTTGTATTGTCAGTGGTTCCAACAAAATTTAACGAGCAACGACGAATTGCTAATTTAAAGTTTTTTTCTGACAAGGCCTGGTTCGCCCTTTCGGGGTATATAAACTCACAAAATATGAGGTTACGGAGTGCTGCAAATCCGCATACTTTTTGCGAATCTTCCCTTCACCCGTTACAAGTTGGTGTTTGGATTGCTGTGTCTCGAAGACGTATTATCGGACGTATGTATATTTTTCCACGAAACTGTTATGCTCAGAGATGCCGGAATATTGTACGTGAATTTATTAATCAGCTTCATGAGGATGAGCTCCAGCAAAGCTACTTCCCACAGGATGGCGCGACGGCCCACACCGCTCAAGAGATTCTCAGTTACCTTCGTGAATTTTTTGACGATCGAATAATTAGTTTACGTTCAAATCCAGAATTTCCACCTAGATCACCAGGCTTGACTATTTTAGATTACTTTATATTCCCTTATCTGAAAAATAATGTGTACAAGACCCCTATTAACAATGTCGAGGAAATGCAAAACAGAATTACGGAACAGTGTACCTACCAATATAACTCCTCAAATTCTTATAAATGCTTTTTTAATAGTATGAAAAGACGAGTAAATTTGTGTATGCAGGAAAACGGTGGTCATTTTGAACAGCTTCTTTAGTTTTTTACGTTTATTTTTGTGTATCTGTGTTATAAAAAAAATTATAATTTCCAATTTTAATGATTACTTACTTGTTATGATTTGTTTAATAGTGTAGTAATTTAGCTGTTACTGTTATCGTGTAAATTGAAATAATAGAACTCATTTCTTCAAAAATTGATTTATTTACATTTACCATGCAACTTAATATAACATAACGCTGCCGGTTAGGTACTGGCGCTTGCGCTAGATGGCGCTAGAAAGGCTGTGCCTAAACGTCAATTGGTATATTAGACAATATTTTATTATTCCATAGCCTACCGTTATGTAATTACTTTTTGAACTCACGGTGTAACTACTACTTATGTAAATAAAGGTAATAACCATGTTTTGGACTAATATGCAACATCAACTAAATTTTCTTCCCCACAATTGATCACACCTATTCATTTTTAACAAAAAAAAAAAAAACGCTCGGGAAATATTATTCTAGGGAAAATACTAATAAAGCTGTTTGTTTCAAATGAATAAAGTCCTCCTCGTCTTTCACAAATACACATAAAACCCATCCCTCAAGTCTCAAATATTGTTGATGTATAGCACTTTTTTAATATCATCAAATTCTTATGAAGTGTACCTTTTTCAATAAAATGCTACTAAAAGTAAATTCTATTATACTACAATACGAGGGCTGTTCTCTTTCGGCCGAGCCTATCTAGCAAAATGTGATACTTTGAAACAAATTTTGCTTCACATTTTAACGTATACACTGCTCCAAGAAATTAAAGTACCAATTATTAATGTTGCGATGAAAGAAAAGTAGTGCGCTATCTACTTCAACCAAATGCACGGAATGAATGTCTGGCACAAACCTGATAGACACATGTTACTCTTGGCCTGTTTTTACATCTTTAGCTTTGTTAAAAAATTAATCAATTCTACATGCGCATTTACAATTTACTTGCAGTTTCGTTTTACTTTAAAACGTATCAAATCGTGTAGCAGTCATCAAGCAATTACTTGCACAATCAGTCTTATTTAAAATGCAACGTATCTCAAGAAATTTAAGTCGTGGTAAGTGTGTCACAGCCCTTACTTTGTCCGAAGAAGGGTATTCTTTCCGCGCTATCGCTGACAGGCTTGGTGTCAACCACACAACCATTTCTCAGGTGATCCAACGTTTCAGAGAAACTAACAAACATGACAGGCGACCAGGGCAAGGGCGACCAAGGTGCTACTACCGCTGTAGATCGTTTTCTTCGAATGCATGCACTAAGAGAGCGCTTTACCACCACAAGAGCCCTCCAAAAATAACTTTCAGCAGTACATAATGTGCAGGTTAGCATTGAAACCGTTCGCTAACGTCTTCTGGAACGAAATCTGAGAACCAAATTACCATCTACTGTCCCACAGTTGATTGCAGACCACCGCAGACACAAATTGGATTTTGCTAGAAACCACTTGAATTGGGAAAATGAAGGTTGGGGACGCATTTTGTTAGCAGACGAGTCCAGATTTTGTTTGGAGAGTTGTGATAGGCGCATTCGAGATTTTAGACTTCCAAATGAACGATATGCTCAATGCAAATTTGTCCCCACGACTGCATTTGGTGGTGGCTCAATAATGGTATGGGAAGGCATATCTTTCACGACCCGCACAGGCCTACACATCTTCCCCAACGGCACTTTAAACATTCAGAGGTACATTACGGATATCTTAGAATAGTATGTTGTGCCATATGTCCCATACATCGGAAACAACTTGCAATTAATGCACGACAACGCTCGGCCCCACACAGCCAGAATTGTGCAAGAATACCTAGACGACGTTGGTATTCCTGTTTTGCAATGGCCAGCCAGAAGTCCCGACTTGAATCCGATGGAGCACCTCTGGGACATTCTCGGAAGACAAGTACGATCCCTTCAACCACCCCCTGCAACTCTCAACAACCTAGGGAATTCATTAGTGGAAATGTGGGATAAACTTGAACAAGAGCATTTAAGTGTGTTAATTTCAAGCATGGATCGTCGTTGTCAAGCTGTCATAACAAGTCGAGGCGGAAACACAACCAACTGAACCTATAAACTTACAATTTTTCAGTTTTCGAATTTAAATTTTTTAAATTTTTTGTTGATGGTTGTTAATTTGGAGAAAATATGGTTTACTTAATTTTAAGCATTATCTATGATTAAACGTACTTCACTACATGTAATAGGCAATACTTTAAACAATATTGTGATTGTTAGTTGTGGTGCGTTAATTTCTTGGAGCAGTGTAGTTGTTTAGAAATTTAACTATAATGAAAGTTGTCAAATATACTTGAAGGTTTTTAAAATACATAATTTTAAAGTAATCCTTTCCCTAAGAAATCGTGGAATTGAATAAAGAGCATTATCAAGCTGTGATTTTTTACAATTTCACGCTTATCAGAATTCAAAAGGATGTTGCGCCCTGGGTTTTGCGATTATATTTACGAAACTTTTAGTTAAGCAGACGTGGCTTAAGCCGTAAAGAATGTTTTGAGGAAATCAATCGAGTGTTTGGTGACACGTCGTGTTCCTTAGCTACCGTAAAGCGGTGGTACAATGAATTTGAACGTGGTCGACTTTCCTTAAATGACAACTTTCGAGCTCCTAAGCCAAAAACGCCAGTTACCGAAAAGAATATTGGTCTTGTACGAGACATGTCTGAATAGGACCAGCATGTTACTGCCAGGAGTATTCAAGCAACATTAAAGATTGGTGTGAAAATAATTGACACCATTTTACACAAACATTTGTACATTCTACACTGGATCGCTTTGACAATGGATTGTCTCATTTGGTGTACATCAGAGCTGTCCAACTGAAGTGCCCCAAGGGCCGCTTTAAAAAAAATACGGTTTGGAGGGCCGCATTATAAAATACTTCGTATGTAACTTTATCAGTGAGTTTTAATAGGTATGGTATACAAAGAAAAAATGCGTTTGTATTATTATTGTAATTTATTCAAATTCAAATTACAAAAAAATTAGTGGGATATTTGAGGATGTTGGTTTTCACTAACTAATGCATCAATATTAACTTTAATATTTGTTGTTGATAAAGGAAGCAACTGAGTAAGTGACTTATCAGAGAGGGAACATCTATATTTTGACTTTATAAATTTCATGTTGGAACAGCTGCTTTTGCAAAGATACGTGCTTCCCAGCATTGAGCCCAGTGTAAGCCCTAAGTTTCGCAAGTTGGGGTATCGTTCTTCTAGCAGCAACTTGAAAAAGTCAATTCGTTAAAAATGCAAGGTCTGCTAAAAATTGTGCATCTACCATTTGATTTTCCTGTTCCGTAGTGTTGGACTTGACTTCATCTTTAAGGAAAATAGGAATCTCCTTTCGTAGAGCGAAGAATCGTTGCAAACAGTTTCCGGCGCTTAACCAACGAATATCGGTGTGAAGTAACAAGTCCCCATATGTAGCCTCTACTTCGACTAAAAAATCACGAAACTTTCTGTGAGTCAAAGCACAATTGCCCCCTCTAATAATATTAGTTATTTTAACAACCACTTTCAGGACATTCATTTGACGTAAGGATTTTCCACATAGGGCATCTTGGTGAACAATACAGTGTATCACAGGACCTTAGATCATACACATTTACATGGGTGTGACAACAGATTGTAAAGTGTGTTGTAAAGATATCACAGACAAACTATTTTTGTTCCTTCTCTTCCTAATACCAATGAATCATATCTACCCATCTTTCTCTGTACCCTTATGCAATCTACGCATGCGCTCACGCGTGTTGTACGGCGGGAAATTTAAATATGTAGTAAATGTAACTAATATAAACCAGTGCAATTATCGCAGTTTTTTAAATCTTGCGACAAAACCATTCTTGCCATTTTTCAAAATTAATTATTTGACACCTCTATAACTGTTAAATATTGCAAAAATATTGCGTTTAATGGGATATGAGCTAGATGACGGCCAACTTTGTACAAGATCTATGGTAGGAATTTGAACAGAAGTTGTGATATCGGACAAAAAGGCACTGCCGAAACACGCAACTTCTTTTTTTGCCAATGGGTTTCTTCGTCATAGCTTTCAGCAGAAAAATGTTTAGAACATACATATAAGTGAATCTGGCTTAATATGACATTCTTTCAAATTACATGCTTTCAACCACAAATCAGCACGTACCTACTTTATTTGTAGGAAACCTGCAATAGGTACGTAGGTACATAAGTAATCAAATCGTTGAAATGAATTTTAATGAATTGAACATCTGTTAGCTTTAAATATAAACAATACAACTACACGTGATTAATTCTCACAAATGTGGGTTTTATAAACTACAGAAATAGAAATACTTACCGATGAAATGAAAACAAACAATTCCTTGATTGAGGAGCACTGCAAATAACGCATTTTCGCACCATTTTAGATTAAAATTAAAAATTTCAATAACACAAAACGTTTCCACATTTCGTCGGCTTAATTCGCAAACTGCGTAACTCCATTTTTGCAAATTTTACAGGAGACGCAAAAAACTAAATAATATTTATGTGACGGAAAAAAATCATGTTCTAAAATAGCCAATTGATAAAATTAGGTAAATGTCATGAAACATTAGCCATTTAATAGGACTTCAGTGGATATTTTTTAAAATATTATCATTTTTTATGACAAAATGGACATACGCGGTTTTCTAAAATATCTTAGTGACAAGAAATTGGAGATACGCATTTTTATTCATAATTGACAAAATAAGAAATAGACCAAAACACTTTTATTTTAAATAATTGAAAACAAAATGAATGGTTAAATATTATTAACAAGTTAACAAAAAAATATTCTTAGTACATACATGAAAAATTATTGCAACAAATCAAATCACTAGTGAAATAAGGTAACACATTGCACAAAACACTTTATAATTCAAATTAGTGAACATAAATTCTTGGTTAATTAAAATAAAAAACACAAACACAAAAAAAAACAATTCTTCAATCATGTGGCAAATTATCAAAGAAATCATGGTAATCTTTTTCAATGCTTTGTTTCAGCTGTTGGAGATGACGATATTTCTCAGACTTGATCTTCAGTCTGGTTTTATGAAGCGGTGGTAGATTGTCAAAAACCACCGGTTTTAGAGCATTGACGTTCAGTCTAATTGGCAAAGGTTGCCAATCTTCCGGTTGTCTTAGCTTGTAGAAAACACCATCTTTAAAAAACTTAATATCATCACACTTTTTAAAAAAATTATGTAGCAAGTATTCTACTTTGTAGGGCCTTTTTGAACATGCCGTCTTGCAAATTTGAACATAGTCTGCCGGCACATTAATTTTCTTATTTTTAATCTTTCGCTCAATGACGGAATGTACACTATCAACCTCCATTTGGGTATGACCTTTTTGTAAATATTTTTGCTTAATTCCAATTTTTTTATCTAATGCAAAATTGAATAATGCATTCGACAATGTGGTATTGCGGTTTTGATAACCACAACCATCGCTGTAAAGAATAATTTCCCGGTTGTCTGTTATCGGGTATTGTTCAAGATGTTTTTCTAGGAAATTAATTATTATAGAAGTAAATTCGTTGCTAGTCAGTCCCCCTTCTGATTCATTCCATAGGTAACAGTAACCCTGGTTGCGTTTAATATCATACACAGTAAAATTGTGGACAATTAATTTTGTTTTATAATATAAGGATGACACATTGGATTTGGGACACAAGAGTACAGATTGCAAGTCCATGGTGAATACGTCATTAACAGATTCTTTGTCTCTTGATTTTTCATCCCTTGCTTCTTTCTTTAATTGAAGGTGTTCATTGTATTTTTCTTCTGACAAATTTTTAGTTTCAAAGGCGACGCAGATATCACATAAATCTTTTTTAGGTTTATAAAGTGATAATTTTTTGTTGTCAAATTCTTTGTGTAGCATTGCAATTGATAAAGGTTTTGTACCATGATCTATGCAAAACTGCCTATAAGTTCTGTATAAATGAGCTTTAGATTCCCAAATCGGTTCTAAGTATAATTTTGATGTCGAGGCTCGGCAATAGTGAGATTCTAACTTCGGTAAAGAATCAAAAAAATCGTGAAGTAATTTAAGACGAGCGTTTAGTGTTTGATCAGAATCAGATTGTTCATTGTTTGGCAAAGCTTGATGGTTGTCTTTTAAATCACTATAAACCCATTTCTTAATCACCCATTCGTTTACACCAAGTGTGTTGAGAAACATTGTTTTGCACACCCTGAGTCTGTCCTTGCCCAAATAAAACTTATTAGAAAATTTCCTTCTGGAAACATCATTCTCTCCACGTTTCCTAACTGTTGGATGTGCCCAAACATGACTTTTTACAAATAGTTTTTTCTCCTTCCAAGTATAATTCCAAAATTGCTCAAATATTTCCTGTCTCGTGTCTTCCTCTAGCTGTCTGCACTGTAGTTTGTAATTTTTATTTTTACTAAGTTTGCAATTGCAATTTATTTTGAGCATCCTAGGTTCTTTTACTAAATCATATTTCCATACACCATTCTCTTTCTTTTTCCCTAGATAAGATTTTCCCTTTTCTCTATTTAATCTATTTGTATTGACATTCCATTTATTTCTATCAACTTTGTATTTGGTTGAACGTTTTCGTTTTGATTTATCATCTTGGAGATCATCTTTGTGAACTTCATCATCAATTCTTGTATCATTTGAGCCTATACTTTGGTGTTCTTCTTTGCTAAATTCATACAATGGGTCATCTACATCTGATTCTATTTCTTTATTACTATTAAATGAATTTTCATTGATAGTGTAATGATGTCGATTTGAGTTACTTTGGCCTTCAATAATTTCATCATCTACTTGAGTATTGTTTGATTCTAGACTGTGATTTACATCTAACTCCAAAAAGTCCATTTCCTGATTATTATTAACTATTTTCAAATCATCCACTGAAACTTTATTAGAAACTGTTTGCATATTAACTTCAATTAACTGAAATCTTATATTTCCATTTGTTGATATGTCTGTATTGAAATTCACAACATCTGATTCTCTTACTGGGCCGATGGTGTCGTTTTTCAAAACAACTTTATCATCAAGAAAAACTACATCTGCCTTCTCAATAATAGACCTAATATCTGTAGTTAAGTTATTTTCTAAATCTAGTATGTTGGCTTCATCTTCGACGACTTCGGTTCCAGGGTTGGTAATAACTTCCGTATTTTCAGAGGCTTCTGAAGACATATTATTATTTTCTGAGACATTCGAAGACGTATTATTAACTTTCTCCAAAGCTTCAAAAATTCTTTTTATTCTAGTTGTTGACATTTTTTCTGAAACAATGCCATTATTGAGTTAAAAACCTAATAAATACATGTGAAAAGTCCGTATCTCCTCGTACGCAGTGTTCAAAATTCATATAAACCAATGTAAGAAAACTACGTATCTCCGCGAGTATTTTAAAAACAAACATTTTAGTCTTCCATCACCTTATTGATATTAAAGCTTATTATCAGATAAAATACGAACGAGTTCTTACCTAATTGTGATGATCCTTTAAAATAAATATGACGTATTTCACTCAATTCACAGGTTTTTAGAGACAACACGTGCACCTGTTGATTCATATGGCGACTAAAGCACTTACGCATTCTTCCAAATGAAATTAGCGGGAAGGAGATACGTATAATTCTAAAGTAGCAATATGAGACAAACTAATTTTTTGTTGGAATTACGGGTTCTGCCAATGGATTCGTTAGGTAATTTTACATTCGATGGCGTTTAAATCTAATTTTGATCAAAAATGGAGTTACGCAGTTTGCGAATTAAGCCGACGATATCCTAAAGTCTTCTTATATTAGTATATGTAATTATATGAAGTGGTTGGTAGCAAACTGTGGTATCCCAGATACAACCGAAAGTAACTGTTTCGAGTTTTTTGCTCATAACGCCCCTGATCTCTATTTCTGGCTAAGTTATTACATTTGTCTCCAAGGGTTTCCATGTCCCTTTCAAACTACATTTAAGTGCTAAAGCTTGAAACAATGACACTGACCTAATCTCTTAACCACAATGATTGTTGTTAATATATTTCGTTTGGATACCTGTTCAGGTAACTTACCAGAGTGAAATCCATAAGATAAGTTTTCTCTTTTCTAATTCTGACGCGTATGTTAAAAATCAGAAGGGACCGATGTAAAGCACTGAATGTGAGTTTCTTGTGGACGTTAATCTATACGAAGTAATTATAGTAAATCCATTTATAAAATAAAAAGAAGTACTTATGTCAATGGAAAGGAAGATAAAATAGAATTGACTTACTCCATGTTTTCAAGATTGAAAATATCTAACTGATTTTCGAAGAACGTTAAACGCAAAAAGCGTGTGAAATGCGTCCCTAAAATGTTATAAAAGGTTAATATTACAGAATTGGTTCGATTCTTTTGTAGATGGAATGAATCGCATGGTCTTGTGACGCTGTGCGTTTGAACAATATACCAGAATGTCCTTAGAAAAATTGTAAACTTGTAGAAGATTAGGGCATGCAATGCAATTTTAGTAACGACTAACATCAGAACGGTCGACTTCAAAAGAATTATTTTTATGGCACCTGTGCAAACGCAATATGTCTGTAAAGAGAGGTTATATTTAATTTCTAAATGTAGTATTTGTAGTCAGTTGTAGTTCATTTGACCCATTTCGTACTAACTTGATATATTTTTACATGTGTATCTATATCAATCTGTTCTTGTTGTTGTTTGAAGTAAATACGATAATAGTAAATTGCAGTTATTACGACCTTGCAATTTGAATCTTCTGTTAAGTAAATAACCAAACCTATGTTTAAATGTAATATTTTTCCTAAATTAACGAAAATAATAATGCAAACACGATTTACCTATTGAAGTAAAATAAAATACAAAATTTACCACCAAATCAAACAGGTATATTATAAGGCATATTTTTCCTCTTACTGATTTATAGTAATCAATGTGAATTAAATATAATCCTTTTAATAATACGGTCAACACCACGATTAATTTTCGATTTGGGCCGCGCTGTCAATTGGGGTCACACTCAGCAAAGGCAGGATTACTGGTTACTATTTGTGAACTTAAACAAACTAATGTTTCGCAAAACCTTGCAGCTTGCATCGTCAGAGTCTTCGGAGTAATTTAAGTCAGGGACGCGGAGGTATTTAAACGCTGTCAATCGTGTAGATCTGGCTGATCGTCATCATTAGGCGGGAACGGGTGCAACGAGGCGTGCTCCTGAACATTAGAAGGTGACCTATCGGCTTCCAAGCTTTTTTGAGCCTAATCTCATCTTCTCTGTTGATATTATTGGGTTGCTTCTCGATTTTATGGCCAGTTGTGCAGGTGCGGTCCACCGACTTTGTGTAGCGCTTATGTTTGCAATCACCTGTATACAGTGTGATCATTTTTCTTGTAACAAGTAGGTAAGCTACACATTCCACATGTGTATGAAATTCATAGTTAACATTCCTTTTTAAGTATAAAAATATTTTTACATTAACAGTCCTCTGGACAGATAAATGGCAACTACTGTTTTGTCAAAGCTTAACAAACTTTAGCACAAATTGTTGATTTGTATAAATTCTTGTGGTAATAACAATTAGTATCCTAATAGCCAGAAAATACATATGATGTTGATTTTGGGAAAATGTACAGGGGCGGCGCACTGCAGTATGATGATATGCACATAGATACCCGGATAGACCTCTTCCATCACATAATGCCTTTAGGAGTTTGAAAAGAAATTTGCGTCAATATAGACATTTTTTCAAGCCAAAGGTGACACAACGACATGTTACTGTAGAAGCTGAAGTGGCAGTTATCGAACAAGTAACTGGTAATTGCCATATAGGCCAACGGGTAGTTGCAAGAACTGTAGGCTTTAGCTAAAGTTCAGTATTTTACATTTTAGAAGCAAATCGGATTCGTCCATATTACGTCACAATAGTGACATTCAATGGACAGCTTGTCCGATATAGTTCTTTCCACAAGAGCAGGGGATGCTGTAGATTTCGGCTGCTTTTAAGATTGATGTTTGATCTGTGGATGATTGTCAACCATAAGCCACGGTTTCTTTAATCTTGAAAACTATTTTTATATTGTTTCTTTTCAAAATATGCCATTTTGGGTCGGTAGTATATATATATATATATATATATATATATATATATAAATCGGGTTATAACAATCTCTGTCGTCTTCCGATACCTAAACTCTATTGGTCTCTATCTTCCCACGGATTTTCCCCCAGATCTCTCATTCCCATCTCCTTATAAATTCCTCCCGCTAACTTTTCAGAGGTCTTCCCCTTCGGCGCCTTCGTTGTGGTGTCCATTTCAGTATTTGCTTGGGTAAACGTTCCTCTGGCATGCGTTGCATATGTCCATACCATTTAAGTTATCTCGTTCTAATGTCGTCCACTGTTGTATGCTTGACTCCCACGATCTCCTTAATTCTCTCGTTCCGGAATCTGTTTCTTCTAGATTTGTCCGCAGGTCTTCTCCAGAAGTCCATCTCTGTTACTAGTAGTGCTTTTTCCTTTCTATTTTTAAGTGGCCAGACTTCAGAGGTTTCAGTAGGTTTCTATGCTCTTAACTATTGTGTTGTATATCAGAGTCTTATTTTTTGAGATATTATTATCCCAGAGAATGCTATTTAGCTGCGTAATAGCTTTTTTGCTTCGATGTTCCTGCATCGTATGGCGTCATCCAAGGTACCGTCCCGTGAAATATGTAGGCTTAAAGATTTGTAAGTGTTGCAATGCCTAATCTTCTGTCCATCATTCAAGATAAGGTCCTTTTGTGCTAAGCCTTTGCACATATATTCTGCTTTATCTGTGTTCAGTTCTACTCCCCATTTTCGGTATTCTTCCATTAGTTTGTGTGTTATATACTCCATGTCGTCCGCATCCTGAGCTAACACTATTTGATCATCCGCGAAGGATAGTGTGTATATATGTTTCTGATCTAGTGGGATACCCATATTCTCACACTTCCTTTTCTAAGTTTGTAGGGCTTGTTGTAACACATTTTGAATAGTGTCGGTGACAGACAACATCCTTGTTTGATCCCTTTGCTAATGTTAAATGCGTTAGTGGTTTTGGTTTTTATTTTTACTTTAGCTTCGGTATTCTTATACAGATCTTTAATTGCTCTGATCAAATTGATACCGATATTGGTTCTCCTTAAGACTTCCCAAACTTTTCCTTGGGGAACACTATTATAAGCTTTTTTAGGTCCATATACAGTAAATGCATTTTCTGGTGAACTGCTAACATTTTCTCGATAATTTGGGTGATACAGAATAATCGGTCTGATGTTGATCTGCCCGCTCTAAATCCGACTTGTTCTTCGGCTTTGGTCCGTAGTACCTTATTGTAATCTAAAGGAGCTAACCCTTCCGAAAATGCGGTCCAAACTGAAAATTAATCACAGTCCGAGATACTGCAAAAACCTCAAACAATAAATAATAATACCGAAAGGCACCTAAATGTTTAATATACGACCCTAATTTACAATATAATGATTTGGACCTTCAACTCTTCTAGATCCTGCGTCATCCGCACAACACAATTTAAATCAAAATATTGTTATTGGTTACCTATTCTAGAAACAATCAGCGGAAAATATTTCCTTCATCGAGCATACCCGAGGCTTAAAAACCTTATACCTATTATAGATATAAGTATTTATATTGTGAAGTGAATTCTGTTATATAGTATATTTTAAATGTTAAAATACATATCAATAACAGTACTATACAATTTTCATGAACTTTGTAACAATTATCTGTGCCACTAATTTTAACGACTTTTTGCGTATTTCATACTTTTAATTTATTATTGTATACTATTGTGTAGTAGGTGTTTCTTTACCTGCGTACTATTTTTGTATGGCTTTAAGCCATGGGGACATTTTAATCTACATAAACCTTTTATTAAGCGCTAACAGCTAACGCAAATAGAATTACTCGTTAACGGTTACAATATGTAGAACAAATAAAGCACAAATCATTAAAAGCTGATTATAAACTGCGTTACACAATTTTAAATAGATATTAATACCAACATCAGCACCAACTACTAGCATGTACTTCAGTTCGTCCAATAACGGAGTTTGAATTCTTTTACGGCTTCAAGTAGCTGTATAGAATAATAAGTCACACAAAATTATATCGTGAGATTGTACTGATCAGGAAACTTTAAATGTCGTTCTATGCTATACTGAGGATCATAGTTATTTATATATTATGTTACAAGTTATGTAGAATTAGCTTTTTTTTTCTGTTCATTCATACTACCGTCCCCCCCCGGAACCGCTTTCGCATTACTTCAGGGGGGTGGGAGCGTCCCTTACATACTAAACATTCATGCAGCATGCATCCTAAACTTAACTAAGTGAAATGCGGTCGCCTCGGCTGAGATTCGAAACCACAGCGGAACGAGTGCAATTCAGTGTGACCTCGAGTGGCAACGTGTTGCTGCGCTAGACCACCGAGGTCCCGATGTAGAATAAGCTAGAGCATCTTTAAGAAACCTCATATATCGTAATATACCCTCCAACAGATTCACTAATACGCTACTAATGCAATTTCAATATCCAACAGCATTCTACCGTTGAGGTAAAATATAAGGTCTAGCAAGATAATCACTCCGTGTGGTAAACCAGCGATTTAAAGATTTGTGTTATTAAGTATGTTACCATAGTTCTTAAACATTTTTTATTTAAAAATGAGCGCTGTAAGAACACTTATGCGTATGGAAATCTGGTATTTCTGGTATGTTTCCAAAGCAAATTATTATCTGCGGATTTCAACCTCAGAATGTAGGGATGAACAGATTGGACAGGGTAACGGTATAAAATCGTTTTTCAGAACTGTAGACTAGACATCGACTTCCAAAGTAAAGACTTTTGGTCTTTTGGTCCGTTTTTAATGGCGTGCAAATTCTTCTACATCCAAAAACATCGGTTTGGGTGTGAAAGTTATTATGTTGCGTAAAATGTTGCACTAGTATAGTAGAATTATCTATCATCAATTGAAAATCGTTTCGTGCAAATTATTTGAATTATCTGGGCGTTTCCCGTAGTTACTTCATAATAATTAACCGTATGAGTAAGATTTTCGTACTAATTCTTGTAGAAATATAAGATAGTAGTAAGCTTCTTTAGTTCAATTTTTGACTTGCAACTCCTAGCTTTGCAGATACTTTTAGTAACTGCCATTATCATCATCAACAGACTCCTCATACCGCTGTTGAGCATCAGCCTCTTCTCTGCCGCGTGCTTCTCTTTATGGCCGAGGTAGAAACACGGGGGACCTACAGTTTAACGTCGAATTCGAAAGACAGAAATTCCAAGGCAGGTTTTTAGCATTCATTAAGATCCCACGGCTGGTAGCCTAATTGGAAAATTGGGGGTATGCGGTGGTAGTTGTGTTGGCAGAGCTATCGCTTTCCGAGCAAGGTTTAGGTTAGGTCCCCAGTGTTACTTTGCAATGTATAAAAATTTATCACAGGTCAGAATTTCTCCAGGAACAACACTTCAATCATACTAAACAACCACATTCCCGCAGACCTTAAGGGACATTAACATCATAACTTAAACAAAACTAGATAACGAATATACAACAGAAATAAAAATCTCTAAAGGAATACGACAGGGAGACTCCCTAAGCCCTATACCTCTTAATCTAATTATGGATAACATCACCGACTCGTTTCGACCTTTCCCTGGATGTACGAGTAGACTATGTAATAAGAATATTAATTTTGTTTCCTATGCTGACGACATTGTTCTAATAGCTGACAGAGAAAATGATCTACAACTCCTGCTACACACATTCGTTACTACTGCAAACAAATGCAATATGATTGTATCACGCAACAAAACTAAATCATTAACAATCTCTAAAACTTCACTACGATGTAGGTTGGAAATTGGAGGAAATATGATTGAACAAGTAATTCAATTTAGTTATCTAACTTCTTCTAACTTCAATAACAAACAGTAAACATTTAAATGAGGAAGTAAAGAAACATACACTAAAAGGAGCAAGAATAGCTGGAAACTTCAAAGACGCTGTATGTAAAAATGAACACATGACGACGGAAAACAAGACGAAAGTGCACAAGACAATGGTGCAACCTATATTGACACATGGAGCAGAAACGCGTGCAGATACCAACAAAGCGAAACAGTTGCGGTGGACAACAGAAATCAACATATTATGATCGATAGTCGGAAAACAAGAGCGGATAGAGCTAAACGACGCAATAAGAGAGTAGTGCAAGATAACCGATATAGGAAAATTTATTAAAGAAAGAAGAGAAGGGTGGAACGAACATGTTGAAAAAGCAAACAATACCCAGAAGACTACCTGGAAGGCCGCCGAAACGATGGGTCGACAGCTGTTAGACTTCAGAAGAATCTCCATAAAATCGTGTTAATAAAATCAGGCTTTAAAGCCTAAATAAAAATGTAAGAAGAAGAAGAAGAAGGCTGATAGAATGTCGATGTCCAGTAACAGTTACTGAAGGCTGTTGACGACAAGTCCCGAGTCTATGATTATTTAGTATAGTAGAAGCATTGATAGGAGACTGATATTGCGAACTTATGACTCTTATTTTTTTTAATGATCAACTTTACCATCAAGATAGTTTTGAGGAAGACAAACAGAGTCCTAAGCTTCCCTAATTCTACCTTAACTTTAACTAGAAACACATGATAGAGTAAAGATCAGACGCGACAGGTACTGCGATGGTTTAGTATATCAAATCGTTGAAAGATGTCGCAGTAGAAGAATGTCAATGTCCAGCAATGGTACGTGCAGGTTGTTGCCAACTTCCAGGGACTGTCATTATTTGGTATGGTTGAAGCTTTGACTGATATCTCATATTTCATACATACAGCTTATATTATTATTCACAGACCATTTTACCAACCACGGAGATCTTGGAAATACAAAACAATTTTCAGGGTCCTCGTGATTCTATTTTAAGTACGTAGTGGAAAATTGTGCCGATACATAGCAATGGCACATGAAGGCTGTCGATGAGAGTCTGTGATTATTTAGTATGGTCGGAACACTGAAAAATGTTAGATGTTGAGCAGAAGGATGTGCCAGAGCTGAATGCCAGTGCCCAGGAGAAACATTCGAAAGCTGTTCCTTTAGTATATTAATTATATTCTATGGTGTGTGTTCTTCTTTAAGTACGTCTAATATATCCAATAATTGTGCTTGATCGAAGGCTATTGTCAAGTCCACAAAACACATAAAAGCAGGTCTCGTAAATTCGATCGCTATTTCAGCTATTTGGCGTACCGCGAATAGTGCGTGTACCGTTGACCAGTTTCGTCAAAACTCTTGCTGCTCTTCGGATATTGCAATGTAAGGTTGCAGTTTTTCTAATATATATTCCTCTGGTGAATAGTTTTTGCGATGTACTCAGAAGATTAATCCCTCTGTTGTTATCGTGGGTTTTCTTGTTACCTTTCTTAAATGTTGGTATTGTACTACTGATCTTCCATCTATCCGGGATACTTTCTTTTGTGAGAATGATGTTGAATAATAGCTTGAGTTGCTTAAGTAGTGTTGGAGGAATTCGTTCACTATATTGCCTGTTCCGGCTGCCTTCTTATTCTGTAGTTGTTTACGTGAGGTTCTTACATCTTCTTCCGATATTTGAATTGCATCTCGTTCTTCCTCTGAGTTCTTGATAGGGTCGGTGGTGTTTTGTATGCTTTCGTCTTCTTTATACAGTTCTCTAAAGTAAACTTCCCATTGTTTTTTCTTTATTAGGTTATCATGCACTGTGTCACTCATGTCTAATTTTTTGTTTCTCTGCATTTTCCATACACGTTTTTGCGCTCCATACCTGTGTCGATTCATCTCCTTGGTAAAATTCTCCCAGTAGCTTTCCTCCATTTCTCTTATTTTTTTGTTTGTCTCATTTCGCTTTTATACGTATTTAGCTCGGTCTTCCTCTGCTCTGGTTAGTTTATATTGTATGTAGGTATCTCTTTTTTTGTGATCGCTTTTACTTGAAACCATGGTGCTCTGTGTTTTTTGCTTGGTGGTATTCTTTTTCTTCTCCTATTGCTTCTTCTGCTGGTTTTCGTATCTTCTTCTGCTTCTATTTCTTCGTATCAGTGGACTGAGCCCTGTTATTTACCCGTATACCTTATGGATCTGCTACGGCTGATGTCTCACACCATCTCTTGGAGGGGCGTCCTACTGATCGCCTGGTGTTCGGTTTATCGTCCTTCGCTCCTTTGCGATTCTGTCCAGCGTCATTATGTCTACATGATCTCTCCATTGTCACCTTGTTGTTCATTTAAATATGTCTTGTACTTCGCATGCTTGGCGTATTGTTTCCCTGTGTATTCTGTCCCTAAGGTTATGTCCTGTTATCGCTCTTAGTGTCTTCATTTCAGTTGTTCGTGTGATTCTTTTTGTCACTGTCTTGGTATGAGTTTTTATACATGTGGACTGTGATTTTTAAGGACATATATTTGTTCCTTCATATAAGTCGCAAACATAGCTGGTACCGCCGCCGCCTTGTTTGCCTGGGTTTGAACTTCTTGCTTTCTGTCGTTAGATGTTTCGATCCCTAGATACTTAAATTTCATGACCTGTTGTATGGGAATATTGTCTAGGGTTAATTTGCAACGGATAGGTTCTTTAGATATTACTATACACTGTGTATTCATCGACATTTCCATGCTAAAATTTTTTGCTGTCGTTCTAAATTTAAAAAACATTCTTTGAAGATCATCCTCCGATTCCGCTATTAGTACTGCATCGTCTGCGTAGCAAATTCTTGGGATTTTGTTGTCTTTCAGCTTATAGCCAAGATTTGTCTTTTTTATGCTACTTATAATCTGGTTATTGAATTGAACAGAGTGGGACTCAAACTTTCTCCTTGTCTGATTCTGGCCAAAACTGGGATCTTTTCGGACAATATTCCATTTGTTTTTATATGAGTACTGTTGTTAGTATTAAGCGCCCTTATAACCCTTATTAACCTGTGGTCTATTTCTTGTTCTTGTAGCAGTTCTATCACGTCGCTAAGCTGTATCATATCAAATGCTTGAGTAAAGTCTACGAAACATAGGAACAAAGGGTTACTGCATTATATAGCCTTCTCTAGGAGTTGACCAAAGTTGCGCTGGAATGATAATATTAAGAAACTAGCAGGGACTAACTGGATCAAAAAAGGCACAAAATAGAGCAGAATGGAGAAACCTTGGGCAGATCTACTTGCAAACATGGATAAGTGATAGTTGATAGAGAAAGAGATTGAATAAGGAAGAGAGCGAAAGAGAAGGAGAGAGAAGGGGAGAGAGAGAGAGACAGAGAGGCCACAGTTGCCGAAGCCTGATTGTAAATCTGCGTGACCGGTTGCAGTACTATATAATTAATTCACTGCTCGGTCATCCACTGTCCTTTCAGGTTGTAAAATTATAAACTCTAACCTTTACACCAAAGTTCCTATAACATTTTCTTAACCATACGATTTTATTAGTTTTCAGACATATATTAGTATTGTAAAATTAATTTGATACTGCTATTGCAATTATTTACTACAATTTATCACAAGTTTAAATTTTTACAGACTTGCAACAAAATCCTTTATATTCGCTTTTAAGTTTAATGTAAGGTCATGAGACTGAAATTCTATTTGTGTCTTTGTATTAGATCTTCAGTATAAATAACCCTTGCGCTATTGCGAGCGTCGTTCTTAATTACGCTCCATGCGCTAGCCATTGAACTTTAGCGAATTCCCGAACAGTATAGTAAACACCCTTATGAGTAAACCAATTTTAAGGCAGCAATTTAATAGGTGCCACTACAATTTAACACCGCAGCAGGAGTCGCAATAACCTTTAGACTAACCTCCCTAGAAAATGTTCGTTTCGCCTTAATTAAACTATGCTTTAAAAATGACTTAGGGGTAATTGCAGCGTTGCGTTTATGACTGTAAGCGTTCAAATAAAACCCGATCGCAATTAAACCGTCCTTTAGGCGTCTTCATCGCAACTGTATGTATATTTTCCTTCTGTCAATATAAACACACCGTTTATCGTGTCTGCTGTGAGTAGTCGAGTAAATCGATTTGCTTCTTGGGTATGATGCGGAGCTATTTACGTTTGCTACATTGATACAGAAATTAATTTACCAGTCGAATTTTATCTGCATGAATGTGTGTTTTTAAAACACGAAAGGTAAGACATTTACATTAATAGAAATCTGGAATTGCTTCCTCGTAAAAACGCACAACAAAACGGAGAGTGGTTTCCCCCGAGAAAAAAATAAAGGTGTCAAACAAACGTAAGAATCACGTAAACGAAAAAAACCAATTAGAGCCAATTTACGAAATCCTCAAATGCGCTTGGAGAATAAATACAGTTTCTTATTTTTCTACTGCTTGCAATTTTGAACGCATCTTGCATTAACGAAAGCTTAATAGTTAAATGAGGACATCATTTAAACAAATATGTAATTTATAAAGGAATTAAATGCAAATTCAAATAAAGTTGTACCAAAAACAATAGTATACATCGACGTTTACAAATACTAAAGATAATTGAAACTTCAGAACTAGTGCCAGCTGTCAAACCTTAACTAGCGGCAGGCTAACTTACAGTAATGCCTACTTCAAAACGTATATCCTGACCAACTTAAATTTTACCAGCTCAGTTAATGAACGTTCTTTGTCGTCGAAGCTTTAAACAGCACTTACCTCAGTCACAAAATAGTAACTTATATGCAGTTCTATAGCACTGTACCTGAAACAAAACAAATATATAAGTATATAAAACGAATAATTTTAAAAACTATATCTACTCGTCATAGTTACGGCAAGGTTGAATTGCAGTAGAACTACCAATTTCCAAGAACTACACTGATCCAAGAAACTAACGCACCAATTATTAATGTTGCGATAAAGGAAAAGTAGTGCGCTATCTACTTCAACCAAATGCATGGAATGAATGTCTGATACGAACCTGATAGATACATGTTACTCTTGGTCTGTTTCTACATATTTAGCTTTGTTAAAAAAAAATTAATCAGTTTTACATGCACATTTACAATTTACTTGCAGTTTCGTTTTACTTTAAAACGTATCAAATAGTGTAGCTTTCATCAAACAATTGCTTGTACGATATATCTTCTTTAAAATGCAACGTCTCTCAAGAAATTTAAGTCGTGATGAGTGTGTCACAGCCCTTACTTTGTCCGTGGAAGGGTATTCTTTCCGCGCTATCGCTGACAGGCTTGGGGTGAACCATACGACCATTTCTCGGGTCATCCGGCGTTTCGGAGAAACTAACGAACATGACAGGCGACCAGGGCAAGGGCAACCACGTGCTACTACCGCTGTAGAAGATCGTTTTCTTCGAATGCGTGCTCAATAATGGTATGGGGAGGCATATGTTTCATGGCCCGAACAGTCAGAGGTACATTACGAATATCTTAGAACAGTATGTTGTGTCATATCCTCCATACATTGGAGACAACTTCCAATTAATGCACGACAACGCTCGGCTCCACACAGCCAGAATTGTGCAAGAATACCTAGACGACGTTGGTATTCCTGTTATGCAATGGCCAGTCAGAAGTCCCGACTTGAATCCGATTTAGCACCTCCGGGACATTGTCGGAAGACAATTACGATCCCTTCAACAACCCCCTGCAACCCTTAACAACCTAGGGAATTAGTGGAAATGTGGGATAATCTTGAACAAGAGCAGTTACGTGTGTTAATTGCAAGCATAGACCATCGTTGTTAAGCTGTCATAACAAGTCGAGGCGGAAACATAACCTACTGAAGCTGTAAACTTACAATTTTTCAGTTTTCGAATTTTGATTTTTCAAATTTTTGCGTCGATTGTTGTTAAATTGCGTTGATTGTGGTTAATTTAGATAAAATATGGTTTACTTAATTTTAAGCATTATTTATGATTAAACGTACTTCACTACATGCAATACTTTAAACAATATTGCGATTATTAGTTGTGGCGCGTTGATTTCTTGGAGCAGTGTAGATATATCAAGTGAACATGCAACCAAAATGAACGTTATCTCAATCACCACACGTTTTGACTTTTTTTTAATTTAAGTTCACCGGATTGGCACACTAGGGTTTTCGTTACATGACTATTAACATAATAACCAGACTGTGCTAAAGGCACTAACTGGTTAATTAAAATTGGTTAGATCAATGTATTAGTTACTATTGCTTAGGAGCACGTCTTGGGGTAGCCTTGGTTTTAGGGTAAAGTTGTTAGATCGGTGTCCAAGCATGTGATCGGTAACTAGGCAAGTCCCTAAGTTGTTGAAACATTTTTTGGTGGTGGCTTTTATAAAGTTTTTGATGTGTGTTCAATTTGTAGTGCAATTGGTCGTTGCGTGTAAATCATGATGCATTTGTTGCCAGCCTGAGGACTTCATTTTGTATTACCTGTAGTTTGTTAATGTAAGTGTTCGACGCAGTTCCCCACACACAACAGGCATACATGAGGGCTGCTCCTAAAATAGATTTGTATATTATCATAGTGCATTCTCGAGCAGCCATTGGATGGGGAGGATCTGCTATAATCTTAAAAGAGAACCTAGTATGAACACCACCTAGAAGCAGTAGCAATTAAATTAATCATGAAAAACATTTCAATCAAAATTGTTAGTGCATATAAGCCACCTGACAAACAACTCATGCTAAATGAACTCATAACTATCTTTGAAAGTCCATAGGCTCCATTACTGATAGGCGATCTCAACTGCAAGCACGCCAACTGGGGCTGCAGGAAAACTAACCCCAATGGTGCTAAACTCAACAATATTACCGCGCAACTGGCATTACATATCTCAGCACCCGCAGAACATACATATTTTCCATATCGTACCAATCAACTCTCTAATATTCTCGATATAATCCTGCGTAAAAATCTGACTCTACAATACACCACACAGTACTAACAGAATTCGATTCGGACCATTTATCTATCGTATGCACCCTAAGTTATTCTCCCCGCAATTTCCCCAAACTTCCCAGGTTAACAGAAGGTCCAGTCGACTGGGACATATTTTGAACTTCAATGAACATTCTTCTAACCTGTCCAACTAACCTAATTACCAAAGAACATATTGATACAGCGGTAAAAACCCTTATGGAAGCAACCACCGAAGCAATATATCAAGCGACTATCACCATCAGACGGCTTATACCACAAAATCATGTAAATTCACCAGCTCATATACTAAATATCATTAGAGAGAAGCATGCGACTCGAAGATTATGGCAAAATACCCGAGATCCAGTGGTTAAGGCTCGTCTCAATGAGCTGATTAGATTAATTAGAGATGAGCTGGATAAATTCAGAATTGACTCTTACAACCATTATATAGATACCGTCAATCCTGGAGATCTAAATATGTGGAGAGCTACGAAGAGAATCCTTAAGCAACCCATGATCATCCCAACACTCAAAACGGAAGATCACACATATCCATTCAACACTAGATATGAGGGAAACAACATAGAACATGTTCAACATGTTGAACAAGAAATCAATAACATCAATCCGAATGACATAATACTCACAGAACCCGTCTCTCCATCAGAAATACAGCAATATATGACAAAACTAAAAACAAAGAAGGGTCCCGGAATAGACATGATCCCAAATATCCTTCTCAAACATCTACCGAATAAAACAATAGCCTACCTGACAGCAATATTCAACGCGTGCCTGAGAATTGGATACTTTCCCACAACATGGAAGCGAGCAATTATACTGTTTACCAAACCAAGTAAAGCACATACCAATCCGGTGAACTACAGGCCTATTAGCTTGCTGTAAACTGTTTCCAAACTTCTTGAGCGAATCGGTCACTCCCGGCTAAATAAATTTATAGAGGAGAACAATATTCTTCCCCAATTTCAGTGTGGATTTAAAAGCATGCACTCCACTACCCATCAAATATTGCGAATTACGGAAATAATAGAAAGAGGCTACAAACACAAAATGAATACGCTAATAACCTTTACTGATGTGGCTCAAGCCTTCGACCGCGCCTGGACGAACGGCCTACTATTTAAAATGTCAGCTATCCACATCTCTCCATACTTACTACTCATCCACAAAACCTTTTTAACAGAAAGACCCTTCCAAGTGAGAATAAACTCATTTACATTTTCAATATGTAACATCAATGCTGGAGTTCCACAACGATCCATATTAGGTCCCGTATTGTTTAACATCTTTATGTACGACATACCAACACCACCTAACGCAGAGTTGGCGATGTATGCAGATGATATAGCGATTATCACACAGGATTATGATATAAACGATGCGGCAAGCAAACTACAAGAAAGTGTGGATCAACTGAACCAGTGGATTACAAATTGGTGTATAACTATTAATGCTTAATAAGTGTGAATCAAAAATCTTCACTTTTCGTCGACCTGCAGACGCACCAAACATCCTAATTAACAACACCCCCATCTCTTTATCTTGATCGAAGATTGGCGTGGAGTTATCATGTTAATAAAAAATTATCAGAAGCATACGCTAGGATGACCATGCTATATCCAATTCTAAACAAGAAATCTACACTTAAAATACAATGCGGGACCCTAATTTATACATCTATAATTAGACCCATTATCACTTACGGAAGCAGTGTGTGGAGTGCAACTTCAAAAACTAATCTAAATAAACTGCATGCGCTACAAAACAAAGTGCAAAACACAACTGCATAGAGAAACCGGCATCCCTTCAATTCATCAATTTATTTCTCAACAACTTCTAAAAAATTCTACAGCAATCTCAATAAGTGTAGTGGCGCAATACATTTCAACATAGGAAGACCACCGTTCCACACCAGACTAGAAAAGAGACTACTGGCTGATATCTGGATTAGTGACAGTAGCGACAGTGAATGATATACACTAGTGAACAGTATTTCCCAAACAAGTGTGTGATATTTAAAATCGGTGATAATCTGAACTAAGCAGCGGATAACAGACTAATGTATCCATTCAAATAGTTTAAACTAGTGGTTTAATGTTATTATAAGTCACATCTTGTATATTAACAATGCCATGCATAGCGCAAGTGCTGAACTGGCATTATAAAAATGAAACAAAAATAGTGCATTCTATTTTCAGTGGGGTGTTTCTGTTCAATATTGGATAGAGAAGTCTCATCTTGTTATAGCAGCCATTAATTTTGGTGTTACTATGAACTTCCCATGTCAGTCTTTGGTGGTCCAGGTTTACTCCTAGGTATTTTACAGCTCTGTGTTTTCAATTCCATGTAATTGGATTTCCAGTTATAAAACCTCGTTAGGATTGTTGAATCTTCTAAGGGTGAAGATTTTGGTTACACATTTTATGGGCTTTAAAGTGATATTCCATCTGTCAAAACAGTTATGCAGTTCATCTGTTGCTCTTTGGAGCGTTGATATTGCATCATTTAAGTCGTGATCTTGAGCAATGATTGCCGTATCGTCAGCAAACATGGGCAACGTATATACTGGAGGAACAGGAATATCATGCATAAATGCATTACATAATACAGGGTTGAGAACAGATCCTTGAAGGGTCGCTGCTTTAATATGCTTTGCTTCTGAGATGGTTGCATTGACTTTCTTGTAAACGTTCTTCCAATACGGCAACCCGAAGTTAAGTTGATGATAATATAGTCAGGGATTTCCAGGAGGTCGTTATGCGATACTCTATCGAAGGTCTATGCAACATATAGGAACAATGCAGTAGTGTATTGTTTGTCTTCAAAGCCTTTGGTGATGATTTCGTTGATTCTGGCCAGCTGATGTATTGTTGAGCATTTGGGTCTAAAACCAAACTGCAATGGTGGAAGTATGGACTACTGGGATATATAAGCCTTAAGATGGCTGTAGATAATTTTTTCAAGTACAGAGGAGGCTTATAGGACTATACGATGTTGGGTAGCTTCTACATTTTCCCGATTTATGAAAGTGTAGAACATGTTCGTGTTTCCAGTTCTTAGAGAAATAACCAATATATAGGTAGGTATTGAATAGAAAGGTCAGGTATGAGAAGCATTTAGGTGGGAGGTTTTTAAGAATTGTGTTTGTTATCATATCTAGGCCAGGTGCTTTTTCATTAGGTAGCTGCTGGAGAGCTTCGGATTTTTCGTTATATCTCAATATGAAAACAACGATGAAATAAGGAAGTCTTCTTCCTACGGAATGCCTTCAAATTATTAGCAAATCACTTATATCGAAAAATATTTGTTTAGCTAGTCAAGTGAACTGTCGGTTCTTATCTGATTATATTGGGTGTTACACCCAAATGGCGACACGATCTAAGTGGAAATTTAATCTTGGTTTTGACCATTCAAAGAAATCGCAAAAACCCCAAACATTATATTATATATAAGAAAAAAAGCTTTTACCTCAAAATATAAATTTGCAGATCATAGTGCAAGACAACAAAGGCAATGACGTCATTCAAACTTGGTGTCTACAGTTAGGAAGAAGAACAAGAGAGCACCCCAAAATTAGGTGCACTGATTATTTAAAAAAGATGAAGGTTTAATATGGGTGAGAGGACATTTGATACAGACAGTTGGAGAGAAATTTGAGAGGCCTACATCGGATATATGCCGACAAATGCTGAGAAGTAGACGCCGAACTTTAAATATTGGTTAAACAACTCTAGTTCATATGTTCAATTTGTTGTAAAATAAGTTTAGACAAGAGCAAAAACTATTTAAATACGTATGTATACGTATCTGCCACGTATACAAACTTCCAAGAGACCAAATCAAAGGTCGCCACAGTACCACGATAAAATATGTGCATTTTCTACAAAACATTATTTTTATCCTAACTACAAGGTGGTATGGCACTTATCATCTAGCATATTTGTATCATTATACTGTATTGTATCACATTGTATTCATATCAGTATCTGCTAACTATACTTTTTTAGATTTTTAAATATACAGTATTGCTTACACTTTATTTTTTATTCTAATAGTATAGTAGATAGTTAGTAAACTGTTTTCCATGTATTGATCAGCATGCCACCATAATCATGCGACTTAATGCCTGCGTTTTGTAGCAAAATAAATGTACCAACTTACTGTTTTAACAAGATAGTTTAGGTTATTTGTAAGCATTAGGATAATTTCCAGGTACGTTAATATAAACACAATTAAAATAAAATCCATCACAATCACACCGTCGTTTGATCAACTAGTTATCTGAGAATATTCAAGACGCCAAACACCAAAAGGATGTTGTACGTATTTGCAAATTAATATGAATTAACGAAATAATTAAAAAAAACATAAACAGATTGGGAAGGCTATTATAATATCTGCCACAGTCACCTGACTTAGTAGTTTTTATTTATCCCCGAATACCTTAAAGCGTTTATTTTGGGAGTTTGGTGATCTACTTAGTATTTCGGCAATAAGATCAGGAATTACTTAAATAGTATATTCCCAAATTCAAAAAATGGTAAGACGGCAAAAATAGAAGCCACTACAATCATCTTTCATAATGATCTAAACTCAAAATGAAATAGCTTCAAGGTTTAAAGTATTCCCAAAATGTATATAATGTAACGGATACTGACGCCGCGGTCTCCTCTGGGATTCGGTACGGCTAGCTTGTTCTGCGGATGTTAAAAAAGAGTCGGTACAGTAACTCAAGGCGTGTAGACGTTGCGATCAGCAATACTAGGGTGGGGTTATTAATAATTACTCTTATATTAAGATTTTCGTACATTTTTGCCCTGGTTCTCCTGTATAAATCTTTCATTTAAGATATTATATACACGATATTTAATAATTTATGACTTGTTATTTTTGTGTATTTTCCTTTTTCATGCGGATTTTGTGAAAAATACTTAGGTAAGGAGGAAGCACAATAAAGTGGTTTTGGTTTCCCATAGACTTTGAATTATCGGCCCTCGAGGATCTGCGTTTAGTTGTCCCTTAAAGAGGTGGTACCCACTTATTTACTTGCTTACCTCGTACAGTGTAACAATTAACATTACGTTCCTGTAATAGTTTTCCGCGAATCTAGCCTTCTTCCTGTGCTAGTAGCTAGTACTAAGTAACGCAAAAGTTGAGATAGATGGAAGGAATGCCAAATTAATATATAAAAGGTAAATAATTGAACAATTTAAAAGTAGACGATATTGCTTTCTTCTTCTTCTTCTGTGTATAGGCCAAAGGCTAACCGTGGAACAGAGAAGAGAAGTGCCACTACAAGGTTAACGATTGTCAAAGATGTTTGTAAGATAACCGGGACCGACGGTTTTACGTACCCTCCGGAGCACGATATTGCTTTATAGGTCGTTATTACAGTTCGAAGCTATTTTTTGTTTTAAAAGAGTTGCACGCAAACTGAGTAGCCACCACAATTATCCGGCTTATCAGCCAACAAGGTTTCTTTTAAGACATTTTAGTAATTGAATGCGTATCAAATCATGTAATACAATAAAGCAGTTAACTTCAAAGCGACAAATTCGCGTCTTCAATAAAATACGAAAGCATCTTCTATCTGCTACTATCGCGTTGTGCAAACACAGACAGACTCTGCAAGCGAAGCGAGCTAGAAAATCCATCAAAGCCTCTGAAATAAAATTACCAACTAAAATTAAAAGTCGCGAAAGAGAAACCCTTTGTGCAGCTTTTTCAATATTCAGCGCCTCTTTGGACCGGATCAAATTTGCTGGAAAGGAAATAACGGCTATAATCTTATAGGTCAAATAAGAAGTGTTTATGGCAGACCTTCCAGCGCTTTTCGAGCCAACGGAAAAGTTTAACAAAGACTTTTATTCGGAATTGTCTTTGTAAGACTCTGTTTGTAAAGGCGGTGAGCTTCTACAAATATCGGTCGTCTACACTCAACCGTAGAAAATCGAAAGGCTACGTTTGATTAATTGATTTAGTTGTATTGACTCCTAATGTTTATGTATAGGATCTCTATTATAACTTTGTTTATGATGGGAATCTGTAAAACAAGAAGAGCTTAAAATATGATACTGTTTTGTATATGATAAAATTGGCAACAAACTTCTGTGGTAGTCTGAAAAGTGTGATTTCCCTTCTAAACATATGAAACTGGATAATGTCATTATTAGGTGCACGTTTGGCCTATAGAACTACTAAACAATCACAAATATCGCCAAATATTAGAAGCCATTACAGTTAAGGAAACCGGATTAATTGTAAAATTATTATCGAGTTTAACAGCAAGAACTACACACATTTTTACATACGTCATACTTTACTGCGCAAGCAAATTGTCACCTCTACTTTTCAATATATATTCAGAAGAGATTTCTCAGAGAATCGTTGGAAGATGTAGATGAAGGAATTCTGATTAACAGAGAACGTTTAAACAATACAAGATATGCAGACGATGCAGTAGTTTCTGCAGACAGTCCAGAGTGCTTACGACAGCTAACGTCCAAGGTAGCAGAGACATGTCAACAATATGGTTTGACGTTAAACACAAGTAAAACCAAACACATGGTTATAAGTAAAAATGGAATACCACCAAACCAAATAATAGTTAACCACAAACACATAGAAAGAGTAAGTAAATATCTACCTTGGCACTACCATAAACGACCAATGGGACCACTCGCTGAAAATTAAATGCAGAATAGGAAAAGTAAGAACGGCATTTGTAAAGATGGGAAGCCTCTTCGGAAGTCACGAGTTGAACTTAAAAATAAAAATCAAACTTCTCCGATCCTATGTCTTAGTATTATTATACGAGGTCCTGAACACTCACTGAGGCAACAAGTATTAAATTAGAAGCATTCGAAATGTGGTTATACCGATGCATACTAAAAATCCCTTGGACAGACTATGTCAGCAATAAGGTGTTAGAAAGGTTAAACAAAGAAACAGAAATTCTGAGAACTATAAAGAAAAGAAAATTAGAATATTTAGGCCATATCATGAGAAACAGTCAAAGATACGAACTATTACAGCTGATTAGCCAGGGTAAAATGTTTGGTAAATGAGGTTCCGGAAGAAAAAGAATATCTTGGCTCCAAAATTTGAGGAAATGGTTCAACATGACAACTGGCCTATTCCGCGCAGCAGTCTATAAAGTTCAGATCGCCATGATGATCTACAATATCCCATAACTGATGGGCACCCAAAGAAGAAGAAGGAAATTGTATTAAAACCACCATCCATTGATATTTTGCTATTTCAAATGCGCTGTCAATCCCTAAAAATTGATTTGTATTCGGACTTTTTTTTATACTAATACGTACAATTCTGTTACCACTAACGTCAATAGTTTATCCCTTAAAATACTTTCAACCCCATACAGAGCAAATACTTTAATGTATTGATAAATGCTTTGTTTTGAACAACCAAGTTTGAATTAGCCTATGTATAGTTCCTTCTTTAAAATTCACTGCCCACATTAAATACAGTCAACGCGATATACAAAAATGACAATATGTAGGGCCAGTCAAGGGTATGTACATATACAGCAACGATACAAATGGGTACCGCTCAAAAGAACTTTCATTGTAAATATGAAAATCATTATTACGCTGTATGGCTGTTTTAGTGAAACATATCAACTGCGACATATTGTTCTGCAAAGAATAAAACAATGAACATTTAGGTGACTAGTTAGTAGTTACACATATTTACAGAGTGCATAACTTACATTCGGACAAAACAGCTTCATATCGAGTTAAACTAAAAAGCAGATGCCGCAGTGATTTCGTTGTCAAAATAGGACGTTGTAGAGTTTAAAAAAACACAGAAAATTATGTTTTCAATATATGACCCGGCCTTGAGCTTTACAGCCAATATCATTTTCGAAGTTCATCGGTTCCTCTAGTGTAGAATTCTTTGCCTTCCATGGCTTCACTAGTTCCTTTTCTTCAAGGTGTTGTGGTATACCTCTTCGTTTTCTCTAAGACGGTGTCCAATCTTAAATCTTTTCTAGCCATGTTTCCATCGGGATTCTCTTTAAATGTCCATACCATATCAGGCGTTCTTGTTCTATTGTGTCTGTAATTGTTTTCTTTAAATTCATTCTGTTTCTTCATTTTAAAAATATCAATATTCTCTCAAATTTTTCTAGTGTAAAAAGAATTATGTTTTTATATAAATATGTAAAAATTGCATATTACTAAAGATTTTGTCTGGAAGAACTGTATCTAAAGGCGATAATATCGGTTTCAATTTTAGGACAGCTTGTATATTAATTTTAAAAAGGAGATATAATAAAAAAACATGATGCATAGGCTACGGGTTCAACTAGTATTTCCTTGAAACGTAGAATATACGATCATATCATAGTGCTATTAATGATGAATACTAAATCTCGTACAAGAACTAATATCTGTGATGTTTATTGACTTTTAATGAGCTAGAGTATCTTTTATCTACAGAACTTACGTTGTTCTGAGTGCAAATATTTCTCGGGAAAAATAACGTTGACCTATATTGAATCCATTTATTATTTAATAACATTTGAAAACTACTTAACAGACTCTAATGTTACATTAGTGTCAAGTTCTGCCTTTTATATCGCAGCAGAAACTCTTTCACTGTGTAATATTAAGAGGTTTGTACAGATATCCTACCATGTATTACAAAATCAGGTCAAGCACATAACCCTTTTCCAAGTTGGGGCGGATTTCCTTTGATTTCTGTAAATATTTGAATTCACAAGGTTTTATGTTATTATTTGTGGCCCATGAGGTAGCAGCGCGCCAGAACACCGAACAGATTCTAATTCGTGTTGGTTTTAGGCGAGAACTCTCTTTTCATGTTATCTGTTGGTTGGAATATCAGAAATATATTGACGCGAGATAGAGCTAAAATGTATAAAATAGTATGGGCTTCAAGACATTCATCAGAAATCGCAAGAAATTAGTTAATTTATTTTATTATTATAATAATTATGATTTACGACTGGAAATTCCAGCCAGTCCGTACAAGTACGAAAAAACAATTATACTTTTGTAATTTTATGTAGTGGAAGGAGGTGTTACAAAAAATATAAAACCCGTTGATTCTTGAATAAAATAAGTGAGACAATATAAGTTTTCGAAAACCACCAAGTTTCAACTGCTGTGTGGTTGGATGTTTGAGGTAATGCTGGGTGATCTTAGTTTATTAACTGCGTTGTAATTATTGGAGATAGTGTGCTCGGTAGTGGTATATATAGTGTATACTTAGACTTCTTCCTATTTCAATAATAAAGGTGTGTGCTTAGCAATAGTATGGTGCACACCTAAATTTATTATTAGAACTGTGTGGCCTTATATTATTAACAGAGATGTGTGCTCAGTAATGGTATCGTGTAGAACTAAATGCCTGTGTGGCCTAATTTATTGTTAGAGCTATATGTTTCTATTTTATTAATAGTGATATGTGCGCAATAATAGTAAAGTGGGGAACTAAAGGTACTATTGGTAGTAGGTCTATGTGTTCGTATTTTATTATGAGAGATGTGTGCTTAGCAATAATACAGTTCAGACATAAAGGGCTGGGTGGCCTTAAGTTATTTTCCCCTTTCCATTTTGTTATTAGAAATGTATGCTCAGTAATGGTATAGACTAGACCCCAAAGGCCGTATAGCCGTAATTTTGTATTAGAACTGTGTGGTCTTCTTTTATTAACAGAGATGTGTGCTCAGCAACGCTATGGTGTAGAACTAAATGTCTGTGTGATCTAATTTATTATCAGAGCTGTGTGCTCCTATTTTATTAACAGGGATGTGTGCGCAATAATGGTATAGCGCAGATCTAAAAGCCTGTATGACTAATCTATTGGTAGGTCTATGTATTCCTATTTTATTATGAAAGAGTGTGCTTAGCAATAGTACAGGGCGGACTTAAAGGGCTGCGTGGCCCTAACTGATTGTTACAGTTTCCTGTTTCTATTTTGTTATCAGGGATGTGTGCTCAGTAATGGCATAGAGAGACCCGCAAGGGCCGTGTGGCTGTAATTTATTATTAAAACCGTGTGGTCTTATTTCATTAATAGATATGTGTGCTCAGTATTGCTATCGTTGTGAACTAAATGTATGTGTGCTCTAACTTATTGTTAGAGCTGTGTGTTCCTATTATATTAATAATGACGTGTGCTCAATAGATTAGTTCAAATCTAAAACCCTTAATAGCCCTTATGTGTTGGTAGTAGATCTGTGTATTCCTATTTTATTGTGATAGATGTGTGCTTAGCAACAATACAGTGCAGACTTAAAGTGCTGCTCGGCCTTAACTTATTGTTAGAGTTTCCATTGTATATGTTGTTATTAGACCTGTGTGCTCCGTAATGGTATAGGAGAGACCGCAAGGGGCGTGTGGCCGTAATTTATTATTAGAACTGTGTGGTCTTCTTCTATTAACAGAGATGTGTGCTCAGCAACGGTATCGTGTAGAACTAAATGTCTGTGTGATCTAATGTATTGTTAGAGCTGTGTGTTCCTATTTTATTAATATAGATGTGTGCTCAATAATGTTATAGTATAGATCTGAAGGGTTATTCTAACGTTTTCGTGGATTTTTACTGTTTTTTCATTGAACGTAAATATAGCTCTCCTATAGTTTTTTCTTCGAGCAAATATTGTAGTGTGGCAAATGTTGTTTTTAAGCTAACATTCTATTTTTTAAAGACTCAGATGTCTTACTACTAATAAATCATCGGTATTCATTGCAATGTACGGCTGTGCAAGTCAACGAATACTCTTCATGAATAAGTTGAATACTCAAGGGCACTCTGCGGAAATCTGCGGTATTTTGCCTGTAATAGTCTGAAATGTGATTTCTCTTAATAGAGAACGTGGATAAAAGATTAGGATGTTAAAAAGGCACCTATAAGGTTAAAATCTATTATTATGTATACCTAACGGTTCTTCAGTCAAGATATATCAAATGGTTATATATCTAAAAAATTGCAGTGGGGTGCTATTGATTTTCATAGACAAATACGAATTTTTGGGCATTATTATTCATCATAATTAACAGCCTTTCTATTCCACTGTTGGGCATCGGCCTTTTCTCTGGCACTTGCATTTCCTCAGTGGTAAAGTAGAAACACGAGGGACCTACAGTTTAACGTCGAATCCTAACGACAAGAATTCTAGAAAAGGTTTTTAGCATTAAGATCCCAGAATTGCAAGGCGAATTGAAAATTTGTGTGTGGTGGGTTGCAGACAATATTTTTATAAATCTGCATAGTAATGCTCAGGTTTCGAACCGAAGCCAGAATCGACGTTTTACTCAGAAAGCGAGCGCTCTACCAACTGAACTACCTACTATCACACATACGCATACGCAGCATAATTTGTGCCGCAAAATGCTTTGATTAATATTTAAATTGCAACGGTAAAATTAATACATATATGTACTATATTATCTGTTTTAGTATTTTTGATAGAAGAGCATAGAATTCCGTACTTCCCTAAAAACACCGGTTAAATTAATATATCTTCGCGAAACGGGAATTGCAATAGAAGACCCAACACTTTTTCATATGTTGGAAATTGAGGTTAGGATTTCTGTTATATATACATTCACATAGAAGGATAGATTTTTGGCATCCAAAAACCAATATTCTTGGTGTAATTTAAGTCTTAATGTTCTTTATATTTGTATGTAAAGGGTTACCTTTTGTCATAGTTTTGGTTACTAGAACTAATGCTTTCATGAAAATCATAATTTTTGCAAAATACTGAATTGTTTAAATTATTGTTTAGATGCATTTGTGCCTTTCAGTTTTCAACCAAATTACTTAGCTGCTTTTGACATTTACACATATTTATCTAAGCTACCAGCTAAAAGAAATATCTATTATTTGTTTCATACAGAAGTGAGTAACGATTAGAAAATTCGGCCACCCTGTGTGTGCGTTTGCTTATACAAGTTTATTTAGCAAGTTTTTTCTACTGAAAGCAATTAAATATATTACATTGTTTAACAACATGCACTTCCAATGTGTAATAAATTATTGACGAAGGCTTGGTAAATACGTAAATGTCGGACACACCTCAACCTACAAATTAATAATTCACGCGAAAACAGTAGGTAATAGCAATCAATTATCTACTGTGTTCTGGTTTTTATTGCAACTTTTTAGGTCAACTTCGATCGTTTCAGTTTCAGTGGCTCAAGGTCACCGCTGAAAGTGTGTGCTAATCTAACTTTCAGCACACTTATTTGATGGTATATTTCACGCATTTGAGGGATAAGCCCTAGGTGGGTTGGCCTGATACTTGTCACCATGCCGGTGATTAATGGCTGGAAGGGGTGGTGTAATGGAAAATATATATCTTTGAACGGTGACCTCAACTGTAATTTTTTGGCGCAAAGCTCTATACTGGTATCTCGGTTAGAAAATGAGGGAATTTTTTTTAGGGTTTGCATGAAAAGTGTGAAAGTAAAAGAAAATGTTAGGTAAAGTTTCTTATAAGTGTATTTAGAACGTTGAAATATTTTTAGCTATGTCCTCTTTTATTTGTTAGTCAATACTAATCTAATAACGTTGAGACCCACTTAAAATTTTTTTCACGAAAACTTTGTTATCTGTTACAAAGATAAATTTATCTACGAAATGAAACATCTCTATGATTTACAGGTTACTTCCTAAAGTTCCATTAATTATTAATGCATTCTGTTTAAATTTAGTATGTAGGACAAGAGTAGTTCAGGACATGGCAAATTTTATTATTTTTTTAATATGTTGTGCAAGTTAAGTACATCGATTTTGTTGTAATTATATTTAAATCAATATCTTTAATTTTATTAATTTTTAATATTTTATAATTTCTTTGTACTAAAAGTCCACGCTCTATGGATAATTATCCCATACCTCTTGTAGCTTCGAACGTGTAGAAGATTTTGTATTTTTTTACCATATTTATAGAACAGGAAAATATACAATTAAAAATCAGTCAAATATACAGGGTGTTACTAAAAACCTTCACAATAGCCCCTACAGGGATAACGACAGGACAAAAACAACATTTTTCGTAACAGACCAGAAACACCGAATTATTATCCACGAGTAGTTGACTGCAACGTTTCGGTGTGTCCACCACGGCTAACTCGTCTGCGAAACGGGTGTGCGTGAATTGACAACAAAATTCTCAAAAGGGCGCTCTAATCATCCACCAGTCGTCGTGCAGAGATTCTTATGACCGACCTTAACGTATACAAATAAGGGTAAACCCTTACCACGAATAATAACACTTACGAGTTTCAACAAACAAACAAGAACACAATATGATACGAAAGTGAAGTGAATGCTGTAAATTAAGTCTCTATATTTTTAAACGTAATATACTAGAAATTTCTGTGTAATCCAAAATAAATGAACACTAAATATAATAATAAGGTTAAGGCGAACTTTGTACACTCTGTATATAAACCGTCCTAAATATAAACAGTTAAGTTACAAATTAGTGGCACACTCTGTATATGAGCTCCCCTACAATTCTAAGGCGAAGCCCAAGTTATCAAAACTTATTCATAAAGTAAATATTGTCCTGTATGACAAAGATTAAGCAGCAATAAATATCCAAATGGTAAACTCAATTTGTAACCCAATTCAATGAATACCTCACAATTCTGTGAAACCACAGTAAACATCAGGTAAGCTGCATAAACCACAGATTAAATACTTAAGTGAGTAACGCAAAATTGAGGTAAAATTGAATTCTCAGCTCACTTAAGTATGACAAGGGACGCAATTTAGCGGACGTAACTCCTAAAACTCCTAAAATAAACGGATTTAAAAAACCACATAGCTAAATTAATAATAATTAAGGTCCGAATACGAGTCTCTGGAAGTTGGTGAAATGCCAAAGCGTGGCGTTAAGTCAAATTCCCCAACGCCTAAACTGCAAACGCCGAACCGAATCGTTTATCGTTATTAATGAATCCGTACAATTATCCTATAATACAGGGAATTGTTTTCTTCAACAAATTAAGTTGCCAATTGTCTAAATTACAATTGTCCCGCTGCCGTGAAAATAGACACACCGACAACATGGCATGGAACAACAGCATGAACTTAATTAAATATCAGAGTGCAGTTACAAAAACAGGTGAAAATGAAGCTGAATGCGCCTACTGAAGGTAAGTGACTAACCATATTAATGTTCAAAACGGTATGCAATACCAAAAAGTTAAAAATACAAATCATACACAGTATCAGCTTTCCCGTCGAGTCTGGAATATGCCTTTCTGGATTTAACGGGCACCGGAGCTCCATGCATTCGGTCGCAAGAAGATAGAAAACAAAGAAAATTGGGAAATCCGATCTTTTGTCGTTCGCTGGGTTGTTCCTGGAGCCTTCTGAACGTGAATATAGAGGACGCGGCCTCTGATATCATCAAGCTGGACTTGCCCCTTTTGACAACGTAAGTTCCCCAGAAGCTCAAACCTTCCCTTCGGTGGCTGATTGTCTCCAACTTCATACAGCACGTAGAAACCGAAAGTTACAGGTTAACGAAACAGACTGGTTGGTCGAGAAACGGCGGGTAACGTATCAATTTTCAGGTAAAGTGTTTAATTAATTTGGGCTAGACCCAATGAGAAATTAATAAAACACCAAAATAATTCGCAGAAAACTAAGTAAATTCTTTTGCAGGTAAGGATGATCTAAATAATCCACGAAGCATTAAGATTCCCCAAACTTAAATCACCTTCCACATTTCTACTAGCAAGCCACAACTTGCATGGCCAATAACTCAAGAGAAAGTCCCGTTTGGCATCCACACTTCAAGAAATTCTACCTAATTCAAAATCCACCTATAATATCAAAGAATCTCCCCCAAATTCCCCAAATCTAGAGGAACTTAAAAAGTTCGAAACAAAGTTGGCGGAAAAAAGGAACAGTAGGCAACTAAATACACCTACCGGACTGCCGAGATGCTAATGCCAAAAATGAGTATATACCTAATATACAAGGGTAATTTTACACATGTGCAGAAAATCTTAACCACATATGTATGTGGTTAAAGTTCTTGGTATATTTAGCATAACCCTGTATATAGATATAATTAAGAAAAAAAACAAAACGAATTTTTCAAAACCACTCTCGATTACATCCCTCTTCCATCACCCCCTAGAGGAGCCATATAATAATTCAATAACAATAATTAAAAATGAATACTTTTTTGAGTATGCCTGGGAAAACCTTGCATGGCCTAATTTAAGAAGTAATTAAAACTTACTAATGTAGGTTGGGTTGCCTATTCACATATTTGAAAAATTGATGAATTTAGGTTCGGTTAATCAATTTACACTTTACGTAACTGCTATTGTATTACTAAAAACGAATTTATGAGCTCTTTCATTTGTACTTGCCACTTTCTATAAATTCCTAAATTTTACGACCGTTTCGTGGAAACGTTTGCTGCTCGTTTATAATCCTTAATTTTCATGGTTTAGCAATTAAAAGGGGTTGTAAATAGGCACATTTACACCTTTGCAGAAGTATAAAACGTATTCTATATGGAAATAATATGAATATACAGTTATTACTTTTTTATTATTCGTAATATTATACGACCTACAGAATTTTAAAAATGTTAGTTCTTTATAAATTATGCATTACATTAAAATATACACTTTCTATCAAAAACTGCATTTCTGTGAACAATAAATATGGTATAATGTTTTTCAAATCATATCAAACGCTAAGAAAGTATTGCCTATAAGCTGATCAAAAATGGAGGGTGCAGTTAATGGTGCGTTACGGAAGACCATTTATTGAGTTCCGAGCAACTTAATGAAACATTTTTTCTTGCTACTTCTTCAAGATATAAAGGTCCAAACTTAATAGTTTCCAATTCATTTATTAAAGTTTTTATATAATAGGATTTCTGAAGCAATCATGTACAAACCTTTATGTATTTATTAATTCTTAAATGATATACAGGAAGTCTATGAGAAAGAAAGAAATTCAATAAAATAAAGACGGTTATTTTTATTGAAAAATGCTTGATCGCGTGAAATTAGATTTTTGAATTGGCAGTTTTTGTCCCATATGTCAACTTAATATCACTTCCAGTTTCACCGGAAGTGACACCCACTTTTATATTTCAAATGCAACACTCTGTATATTTTAACGGATTTGGATAGACAATCAATAAACGTTTTCCGTAAACCCAAATTTGATATACTTGTCATGAAAATTTACAGAATAATTTACCAAAAAGTAACTTGATAATTTTCTCTTCTGGAGATTGCACTGTGCACACACAATTGCAATTTTACTTAGTGATAGTTGCTAGAGAAGTTAATGAATTTGTCAAAACTACTGGTGACAACTAATGATTGCAGTTTAGTATCCCATCAATAATCAAGATGCGTCTAATAGAAAGAAAACGAATAGAAACACTCTCACGATGATTGGTTTTGGAGATCGAATTCGAACTCAAGAACAAGTCGCAATTTATTTAATGAAATTCACCTTGACCGACCGCGAATTAGTTAATCTACTGTGAGTAAAATAGAGAAGGCATTGAGAGGATTTGGCAATATTAGGGATTTACTTCAAGGTAAAAACGTGGCAAAGAGGCCGATGCCTAGCAGTGGGACGAAAAGGCTATCAATGAAGATGAAGATAAAACTATCCCAGATACCTTAAGACGTTATGGTAAACATCCTATTAGAAGCTGCAGAAAATCCGTATGTGTCAGTTCAAGAAATTTCAAGGAATGAAGGTATTTCAAGCAGCGATATCTAGCCCATATAAATCCAACTTTGTCTATGAACTGTTAGAAGGCGACTTTGACAATAGGGTCGAATTCTTCGAGAAGATAATCGGAAAGCGTAATGAAAATTAAAATTTTATTCAGAAAATAGTTTTCGATCAGGCAAGTTTTTCTTGAATGGTACCATTAAGAGGCAAAATTGCAGGTATAGGGTCGCACTGGATGCAGCAGGTGCACACTCAGCGTCTTTGGAAAATTAACGAATGAGGAGGAGTCGCGAATAACAGATTTCTAGAACCACGTTTTTCTTAAACGAAAGCTATTTCCCCATCACCAAAATCCTGATCTACCAAACGATCAAATATTTTTTCAGCACGATGGAGCACCTCCACATTATGCATTAGTCGTTCGACAGGTTCTGGATGTTACTTTCTCTAACAGGTGGATTGATAGGAGGAGACCTATTGAGTGGCCACTTAGGTCACCTGATGTAACACCTCTAAATTTTTTCTATAAGAATATTTAAAATCCAGTGACTGTAATAAACAGAATAAGCTGGAAGATTTAAAGAATCGGATTCGCCAGGAAATCCAACTAATTTCGCCCGAGATTCTCTAATAATTGCTCGACTTGCGAAATGAATTGTAATGAAGGTGCATCAGTTTGAACGTTTATTATAAAAGTCTGTTTATGTTTATCAATCGCTTAATATACTTCTAAAGCTACTATCTAAATTTTTTTCTGCATTGCATTACTTTTATAATTTTCGTAAACATTTCTATAAATTTTCATGATACATAATTATGTCAAATTTAGGGTTACTGAAAATGTTAATTAATTAGCTATTCAAATATGTTAACATGTATAGGGTGTTGCTTATGAAAATTGATGTTATTTCCTGGAAAATCGGAACTGATATTGAGTTGACATGTGAGCCAAAAAATGGCGACTCAAAAATCCAAAGTTAGTGCGTTTTTCAACAAAAATAGTTGCCTTTATTTTATTGAATGTATTCCTATCGTCGTAAATTCACTGTATAATAATTGTAAAAACCCAAGCAAAAGCAAATAAAAATTAAGAGAGTATTTAGAAGAATACAAAAATAATCAACACGGTGTTTTATAACAAAAGGGCAGAAACTCTCGTCTGCAGTAACAAAACAAACACTCACAGGTATGCAAAACTGAAGAAAAATACAGAGCTTTCTACTACAAAAGAAAACCACTGCTCTCAATAACGAAACATTGTTCTTCTTCGAGGATGATCCATCAGTTAGTCCCTAAAATAGAAG
This sequence comes from Limonius californicus, assembly GCA_014611495.1. Taxonomy (NCBI): domain Eukaryota; kingdom Metazoa; phylum Arthropoda; class Insecta; order Coleoptera; family Elateridae; genus Limonius; species Limonius californicus. Next base: position 4,770 of record JABXWE010002892.1, on the reverse strand, counting down.
GCTCTAATTTTTTTCAAAGTGATCATCTTCTTGGTTATAAAAGTTATACATTTAATATTACTGTGGTGTTTGTGATTTTGTTAAAATGGAAAAATTCGAGACAAGGCTGTGATAAGTTACCTTTTGGAGAAGGATTTACCACCGCAGGAAATTTATAATGAAATGTCCGGAGTGTTTGGTGAGTCTACCTCGTCATATCGAGTAATTAAGAATTGGTGCCAAGATTTCAAATTAGGAAGGAAGTCGAGTGAACATGCACCAAAAACTTTTGTCACTCAAGAAAATATTGATTTGGTTCATGGTATGCTACTGAGTGGTCGAAAAATTTCGGTCAAATATCATGCTAAGATATGTGGTTTTTCCATTGGAAGCAATAAGTAAATGTAACAGGAGGAATTGGGTCTGGAACACGTCTGCGAACGATGGATTCTGAAAATGTTGTCAGCTGGTTAGAAAGGGGTCAGGTTTCTCACTGCTGCGAACAATTTGAGATTAATAGACACGGATTTGGATGGATTTTTGGAAATATTTGTAATTGTAGATGACACCTGGGTTCAGCACTTCAATCCAGAGTTAAAACTGATTAGTATGGAAAGGCGATATCATGTTTCCTCGCCCTCACAAAGTTCCGTGTGACTTCATCGGACGGAAAAACAAAGGCAACAGTGTTTTGGGATTCTGAAGGAGTTCTTTTTGTTGATTATTTACCACGTCGTCACACAATAACGAGACTATTACGCAAAACTCATGCCAAACGTCCGTGAAGCTATAAAGTAAAAAGGCGTGGAAAACTGAAACACGACGTTCGATTCCACCAAGAGAACGCTCCCGCTCACAAGAGCAATGTTTCTATAGCTGCTATATAAAATGCTGGATTTGAAATTTTAGGACAATTCCCATATTTGCCAGATCTGGCCCCCAGTGACTTTCACCTGTGCCAAATTAAAAGAACATCTTCGGGAAACTCATTTTTCTGAAGATGAAGAGCTGATGGTTGCCGTAAATGAATGGTTTGCAGTGCAGGACAAAGAGTTTTTTTCTAGAAGCATTCAAGTTCTCCGTCATTGTTATACTAAATGTGTTTATCTTTTAGGGGATTATGTTGAGAAATAAAGTTGTATCAAATATCTAAATCATTTGCTTCTATATCAGGGGCAATAAACGATGAATCACCCACGTATGAACAAAGTTATCACATAAAAATGTTACTTTATACTGTATTTTTGTCGTTTTTGAAGATATCGGAAAACTAAGAAATGCTTTCTCCGTTCATCTTTACATTACAGGGATATAGCGTAGCCTACGGCTTTCTCTCTCCACTCATCTCTACTCATGGCTACTCTCTCCCAGTTTCTCACTCGTGGGAGCTCGGCGATATCTTTCGCGATGTACTCCCCCCATCGACGTCGAGGTCTTCCTTCCTCTGCTCCTCGTTTCTTCGAAATGTGCCTTATCATTGTGCCTTCATTTGGAATTGTAATCATATGCCCAGCCCACTTCACTCTTAGTAATTTGATTAATGTGACTACGTCGGGGGATTTATAAAGTTCTGTTAGTTCGCGGTTGTAGGTATCTTTTTCTCTATCCTTCTTCTTCTTCTTGTATCGGGCCGAAATTTTTCTGAAGTATTTTTCTCTCAAATCTTAGGAGACTTTCTTCATTTCTCATTGTCAGTATCCAGGCTTGGCTTCCATATGTCACAACAAGTCTAATCAGAGTTTAATAAATCTTTATCTTTGTGTTTCGATTAATTATTGTTGAGTTAAACGTATTTTGGAGTGAGTAGTATGTTCTGTTGCTAGTTATTATTCGCCGTAGCACTTCTTGTGTTATATCGTTGTTCTCGTTTAGTTGGGATCGCAGGTAATTGAACTATTTCAAAATTTCGATCTTCAATCATTAGATTTTGCCCTTGTCTTCTGATCGGTTTTACTGTGGTACCATTCGTTTATATTTTTGTTTCTTTTATTGCTTTTTCTAGCAACATGATGAACAGGATGGGTGCCAGGCTATCGCTTTGTCACAGGCTTTTGTTCGTATTGAAGCTCTCTGTTAGTTTGTTTCGTATCTTTACTTGTAGGTTTGCATTGTTCATTGTTATTCTGGTTAGGTGGTTAATGAATTTTTATGGTGCTTCATATTCTTCCATTATGGCATACAGCATCTCCCTGTCTACCCTGTAACAAGCCTGTTTAAAGTCCATAAAGAGTTGATAAATCCGCGTGTTATATTGCCACCCTTTTTTAGTTATTTTGCTCACTATGAATAGTTGGTCTATTGCTGACCTGCCCGTACTAAATACGACCTGATACTCCCATATTATCCTCTCAGCATAGTCCAGTATGCGTTTCCGTAGTATGTTTGTAAAAATCTTATAAGCCACGCACAACAGGGCTATCGCTCTATAGTTTTGACAGTTGAGTCGATCTCACTTTTTGTAAATTGGGCAAATTATGGCAGTATTCCATTCTCGGGGAATTGCTTCTGTGTTCCATACCACTTCTATTAGGCGGTGTAGATGTTCTGTTATTTTCTCCCCTCCATAGTTAACTAATTCAGCCGCCAGGTTATCTATTCCTGGTGCTTTATTGTTTTTCATGTTGTTAGTACTATCCTTGACTGTCTGTAAGGTTGGTTCCTTCACTAGAGGTTGTCCAGTGTGATACGGGGTGTGTACTTGGGGTCTTTCTGTAGCGTCGTTCTGAATTATTATGTCTGAGAAGTGCTCCTTCCATCTACTGAAAACTTTTCCTCCCCCGTTATCCATATCCCTTGCTTATCCTTGCATAGTGAGATCCTGAGGAGGAACTAGTTCTTTGTCTCTTTAAGTATTTTATTGAATTATCAGATTTCTCGAGCTTGGCTGGACTGTTCTAGTTCACTCAGCTGTGCATTTAGTGCTTCCCTTTTCTTTTTCCTGCATATTTTCTTCGCATTTCTTCTTAGGGATTGGTATTTTTTCACTTTTGTTCTTGTAGTTCTCAGTAGTACGGCCTTCTTCGGGCCATTTCGTTTCTTAATTGCTTCTTCGCATTCATGATCCCACCATGTATCTTTACTACTTCTTTGTGCGGGTACTAAAGCTTCTTCTCCGGTGTTAACTATACTATTTTTAATTTTGATCCATGTTTGTTCTACTCCTCCTTGCTCGTTTTCCTCATCGTCATCATCCTCCACTATTTCTACTAGCTTTTGCTCGTATACTACTTGTGTTTCTTGTATTTTAAGTTTATGAATGTTGTATTTGGGTATTTTGTTTCCGGGAATTGCTCTAGCTTTGTTGATTTTTTTCCCTTAGTTTTGTTCTTATCATAAAATGATCTGACTCTGGTATTGCCCCTCCCATTGTTCTTATGTCGGTTATGCAGGAGTAGTATCTTTCAATATGTAAATATCTCATAAAAAATGAAAGATAGTATTTTATATGTTTATATCAATGAAAGTAGGAAAAAACAAAAATGAGAAGATATAATAGTATATACTGTTTCATAATAAAAAACAAGGTCGATAAATATATTTCTGAAGTGTGATGCTCAATTGCTTTTCAGTTAATTTAATTTTCCTGTATCTTCAGAAACAAAAAAGTTACAGTAGAATTTAACATGTGATGCCGTTGTACATGAGTCGTGTTGCCATACAAATTATTTCTTTTTAAGATATCATACGAAGAGTAGAGCATATGTTATGTGATTTTCAAATTTGCCGCTACACTTGAATTAATTCTTAATTGTTTGCCGCTTCGTAGGAATGAATATCGTCATTTTTAATTGAAGTCTTATTTTGGGTTACTATTTTCGGTATTTTGTTTTCTCTTTCGAAGTCTGAGATGTTAACAGTCTTCTTTGTGTTAAAATTGCAGACTCTTGTTTTTCCGCGCTAGACCTTGAACGCTTCCTGGAACTCGCGCGTTAAAAACGAGTTCCTTCTAGAATTTCTTGCGTAACATTTCAAAATGTGGTGCAATATCTTTTGGGAGAAGTGCAGGTCCGCATTGCATTTTGAGTTAGTCGGCATTAGACCTCCGCCGGACTCCGATCTTCGAAAATAACATCAATCGAGGGTCGTAAACATATCGAGTGGAAGTCAGACTTTCGAAAGCGGCGGTTGAACCCTGGAGACCGTTTCCTTTTCCCTTGCGGCGCCTTGCTATTCTACGATCTACCGTACCGTTGTCTTGCTGTAGTGCAAAAATACCTCGACTTATTAGTGTCGGATATATATACAAGTGATAGCAAAATGTTCGCCATGGTTTTGGACAATTAAAGTTTATAATTGCTCCTGTCGAACTTAGTTCGGATCTTTGTGAGGTTAAAGGGAAATAAATAAATAAACCGTACAAGTGTTGTGCCTGGAATTTGTTTCGTTCCGTCGTTCTCGAGAATTTCCCTTCTGTCTTCCCATCACCTGACATCGTTGAAAGCAATTTGGCCTTCTACAGGGATGTAATACCTCGTCCCAACGCCGCTCCGAAAAACGTTGTCTTCCTTCTCTTCAATTTGTTTCGACCCTGCATCTGGAAATCGCCCATATTGTGCCGGCCTGTCTACAAAATTCAACGTAAAAACTTCCAGTTTTGTGTTTTTGTGAAGCGAAACTCTACGTGCAACTTGCAAAATTCAGTATTGAATCTTTTAGTATCTGGAAACAGGAAGCGACCTTCAGTTGCGGACTGTATTTGTTCGAAGTGTAAAGTACGAGAGAAATTTTGTGTTATACATTGTATTTTCCTGTAAACTTTACGCCTTTGACCACACAGAGTCATTTTAACAT
>JABXWE010002890.1:0-12556 GCA_014611495.1 Limonius californicus | reverse complement strand
ATGTAAAACACAAAATTTCTCTCGTACTTTACACTTTGAACAAATACAGTCCGCAACTGAAGGTCGCTTCCTGTTTCCAGATACTAAAAGATTCAATATTGAATTTTGCAAGTTGCACGTAGAGTTTCGCTTCACAAAAACACAAAACTGAAAGTTTTTACCTTGAATTTCGAATGCAGGCACAATTTTGGCGATTTCCCGATGCAGGGTCGAAACGAATCCGAGAGAAGGGAGGCAACGTTCTTCGGAGCAGCCTTGGGACGAGGTATTACATCCCTGTAGAGGGCCAAATTGCTTTCAACGATGTCAGTTGAGGTGTTGACAGAAGAGAAATCCTTGAGAACGACGGGACGAACCAAATTCCAGCAAAACACTTGTACGATGGTTTATTTATTTCCTTTTACATCACAAAGATCCGAACTAAATTCGACAGGAGCAATTATAATCTTTAATTGTCCAAAACCAAGGCGTACCTTTTGCTATGGCTTATATATTTATCCGACGGTTAAGTCGATTTACTTTAGCTTTACAGCAAACAAAAACGGTACGGTAGAACGTAGGATAGCAAAGCGCCGCGAAGAAAAGGAAAACGATCTGCCAGGTCACACGTTAGTCTCGGCGGTCGATATATATTTACGGCCCTTGATTGATGTTATTTTCGAAGACCGGAGTCCGGCGGAGATCTAATGCCGACTGAATTCAAAGCGCAATGAGGATCAGCATCCCCCTCAAAATGTTGCACCACATTACAAAAGTTACGCAAGAAGTTCTAGAAGGTTCTGGAATGTTCTAGAAAGAATCTCATGACACGTGAATTCTCGGAACAGTCAGAGGTCAAACGCGGAAAAACAAGAGCTTGCGATTTTAACACAAAGAAACTGTTAACATATCTCGAACTTCGAAAGACAAAACAAAATACCGAAATGGTAACCCAAAATAAGCGACTGCAATAAATTAAAACAACGATATTGATTCCTACGAAGCGGCAAACAAATTACGGAATGAATTCAAGTGTAGCGGGAAATTTGAAAATCACATAACAAAATGCGATTAACATTAAACGTTAAACTGAAACCAAACATATTTCAGTATCTAGATATTCCAGTCTTTAATAATATACTTTTCACAATTTGCAATCGTTGATATAAACATGGTACGGTATGTTGATTAAATAACATTAAAATGAGTATGTGATTAACTGAAGGGTTTCTTCTTATGAAGTATGTAAATACTCACAACAAATAATCACAAGATTTTGCAGAAATGTTTGTATTTATTTTTTTAACAGAATGTCAACAAACAGAGCTGCATAACAGCTACAACAAATGTTCAAATGTGCGTCCACCAGTTTCTCAAATCAAATCTTCGCGAACTCTGTGGAGCATGTTCGGAGTTATTTCCTGGATGGCATCAACAATTCTTTGTTCAAATTCTTCTTAGGTATTTACTGGCGTTTGTTAAACTTTATTCTTCACATAGTCCCCAAAACTCTCCAAGGGATAGAAATAGGAAGAGCGAGAGAGCCAAATCATAGGACTTCCACGACCTATGCAGCAATTTGGGAGATTTAAGTGTAGCCACTCCCGAACAACAGTTTGCGGGTAATCGGACTCACCTTTATTGTGCCTCCTCCTGTATGTAGAGATTGCAAAGTTCATGCACACAAAAATAAAAGATGTGGTAAATTTCAAGACAAATATAATTCAACTTCTCTTAGATGACTGACATGATACAAAAAAAAACTACAATTACATTGACAACGGTAATATTTATGGTTCAATAATACAAGATTTTGTTGGAACGTTCGAACTGAAAAAGGCTCGCCGTCAGTGGCTTGCGATATTTAATTTCTTAGAACACATCTGCGCAGTCAGTGGCGTCGGAGTTTACAATATAATACAACTTACGAATACACTTTACTTAACCAAAAGAAGAAAGAAGAACTGGCGACTGAAGGTCGCTTTACGTCGTATTTAAAAAAAACGATTCAGCACTTGAAGCTTGAAGATTAACTCGGAAAAAGTTTTCACTACACAATTAGAATTTCTCCTACCTTAGTGCTGTTCGGTAGAGAGCAGACCGAGGCGAAACTGGGGTGTTCTTAAGATCTTCGGGAAGCGGGAAATATTCGCTGGTACGCCCCTGAATATTGGATAGCTTCTGACAGGGCTTTCTCGACGTCGAGAGAGAAGAGGCGGGAATTTCAGATGTCAGTATTTCCGCCGCTGGACGGGAGGATCACTTAAAACAGCTCGAAGAACAGAACAACTTCCACGGGTTTGACCGAAAAAACAATTTAACTGAATTGTTTTTGCACAAAGCGAACACTCTGCTAATATTTTTAATCCGACGTAAGTCGATATGCTTTTGAATAAGGCAAAAATATGAAACGATAACTCAATTAGCAGAAGAGCTGCGACAAAACCTGGTGTCCAAAAAAAAACACGTCAGTTCACTCCCAAACCCTAGCGTCCACTGAATTTCCCTCGCCGCAAAACATCCACCGAAACTTAATTTGTTCTGGAACAAATTCTTACAAGTGCGAATTCCGAGAAACATAACATTTCTAAGAATCCCGTTTGGCCGGCGTTAACAGACCAAATAAACATATCAAACGTTCGATTAAGTTTAGAAAGTGGCCTCCCTTAAATTTAATTTTCGAAAATAATGAAAATTGTAATCAACATAAGAACGGCAATTAAAATAGAATTTTAATTTAAAGCGGCAAAACTTAACGTACACAAAAATTATATTTGGAAGCAAAATTGGTTCTTCTACTAGCCCAAACGTTAATTAAAAATTTATGTTGATGTCTTCTAGGATAGTACATATGGGTTTTCAGCTACCCAAAAACGAATCTTGTGAATAATGACACATCCGCTTCTGTTAAAATTACACTTACCGGTCCAGACAATTTTTAAGCTAAGTTTTGGATCAAAATAATTTTAGTTCATTCGCCACTGACACAATTCCAACTTTCTATGATTACCTTGTAGCAGAAGAACTTACACTTGCGTGATGTCGCTAATAATCTAGAAACCTGACAATGATTTACCCCAAATAAGCATCCAACTTACCTAGTGCTGCAGCCTGCAATGTTAGTAACAAAATCTAAACTCCCTTCTCCGTTTCTGCTGTTCTTGATCTACCTAGATCAGTTATTATATGAACTAAGATATCAGTTGTTCACAATCTATTGTGCAAATTTAAAAAAGTTTTGTGAGTTGGATGCTTTCAACTAGGAAACTGTGCATCATAGACCCTTTATGTAGCTCTAGATTATATGCATGTCAGCATATTCTTGGAAAGTGTGTTCCATCATCAACAATGAAGAACAATTACTTAAAATGCACTTTTTTGTCTACTGTCAAGTTGCAAATTTCAAAATGTTTAGTTATTCATGATTTTTATATGTGGAATGAGAAGAGTTAGATGAGCAGTATCGACAAAAGTACTTGCCATTTTTCCTGGGAAAAATGAGAAGTACGAAATCTTTTTGTATATAGTTAATGCTAATTTAAAATCAATTTTTATTAAGTATTCATGTTTCTAATTTAGCGGTCAATGTAATTAAAGAACAATTTTTGATTTTTACTCATAATAAAATAAGAAGGATATTCAACTTTCAGGGATTATTGCTGCTGTATTACATCAGCTACACCATTTCTGTTTGCATTCTTAGGGTCAATTTTAAGTATACTTTGACCGCATTTTCTGCGTGGGGGGAGGGGAATTTTCAAACAGCCTTTAGCATATATACATAAAAGTTGTCATCCCCAAAGGCACCAAGGCAAGAAGGGTGATCATCATCATTAAATTCAGGTTTCAGTTTTCTGATCTGTCAATATTTTAATTCATTTATTTTTTGTGATCTCAATTACAATAAGGAAATTCCGGCTTTGAAAAATGAACCGGTGAACACGCCCAAACTTTAAACATTGCCTTCTTTTGTCATTTTTCCTTGTACAATTTTGATAAACTTCTATACATTTAGTTTCGTAAAATTGGGACTTAAACAACTACTGGATAAGAAAAACTTCAACTTAGTATCCGAATGCGCTTAAAGGAAACATCAAATAGAAACGTATTATTTGGGGTCAGTTCTTGTAGTATCATATCGGCTTTAGTATGTCTCAATTTAAGAAGCTTATACACGAATTATCAAAGTTGCTATACTCGCTTACAATTAATACCTGATAGCTTGAAACAGATTAGGAACTACCATTTATAATAGGTAAGCAATGAAACTTTGTCCTACGATCATACATTTTTTACAGATGAAACATTAATTTAAGTATTATAATACATAGTTCACTACATCTACACAATTTATGTGGTATTGGTAATATTCTAGTCGAACAAACTCAATTAATATTATATTTCCCTTCATGCCGAATAGCGGGGTGTGGCGGAAACTGTATTGATTACAATAAATTTGTCATACAAATTCAGCAAGTGAAAAGTGATTTAACTGAACCTAATCTGTTTGTATAAACATCAAATTCCTTGTTATAACTTAGTTCTCACTGTAATTAATAAGAAACACGAATCGACCTTGCAAACAATCAATATAAAAAATAGATAAAAAGGTCGGATATATGCTTGATTGGCGCACAATGTAAAATCCCCTCACTGGAGATAGCCTTGTCGCGTTTTATGATTATTGCATAGAACAATGGCTGAGAAAACTGTTATAGATAGGAGTAAGTTGAACTGAACGATGCGACTGCAGCTTAAGCTAAACAATCGGGGAACTTCGTTCTGACGTCTCAAGCTTATTAAACTACCAAACGAAGAATATTCGTATATGCAAATCCAGAAGGACGAACACTTTAAACGTAGAATTCTGAAAACTATTGCAGTTGCAGCTCTAAACAAATGGCGCAAAGGCGAGAAACTGTGTTAGAAACGTGGTGCTTCCGCAAATCTATAACTTAGTGAACTTTTATAATGTTATTCGGGTTGTACTTCAAGCTCTTTAATTTTTACGGAAGTAAAACTGGAATAGTACCTTTTCTTCATAATTGACATAGGCGACTTCCGTTTAAAATTATTGAAATAGCCCCAATAAATCTAAATATTTTTAACAAAAGAGACTACTATAGAAAAATTGGGAGGTACAAAGAATTATCTAAAACAGTGCTTTTCTTCTTATCTTTATGCAATCCTATATTTAAGACCCGCACCAACTTCAATTTAAATTAGGTTTCCACAAACCCCCTGAGCAGGAAAGAATTTTCTCTACAAAGGCATTGATACTGATAACACAGATTTATATTTACGGGTACTCATTTCGACGTGTTGAAAATGTTCGTACCGTGAGTTCAAAAAGTAGTTACATAACGGTTGGCCATGAAATAATAATATAATGTCTAATGCAAGCTCTATATACCAATTGACGTTTAGGCACAGCCTTTCTAGCGCCATCTAGCGTAAGCGCTAGTACCTAACCGGCAGTGTTTTGTTAGGTTAAGTTGCATAGTAAATGTAAATAAATCAATGTTTGAGGAAATGTGTTCTATTATTTCAAATTAGACGATAACAGTAACAACTAAATTACTACACTATTAAACAAATTATAACAAGTAGTTAACAATTAAAATTGGAAATTATAATTTTTTTATTTCACAGGTACAGAAAAATAAACATAAACAACTAAGGAAGCTATATTCTTTGAGACTTTCGCGGTTTCTCGAACTGTCAATATTACAATTTATTTTCGGCTTAGACTGCGTCGTCATTTTGGAACTACACCCAGCATTATCACGTAAGGACCGACCTGTAGCTTGTCTGCCTTTACAAGCACTTGCTCTCGAAGTTTGAGCCATATTTGTTCGTAGGCCCTGCCTGCCTAAACAGGGCCGTGTGCTTATATAGTATATATTATTTAACCTGACGTCTAACGGCTTAACTGTTGGACGACCCAAGTGCTTTACAAAAATAACTGAGTAAATACTAAATACATGCGTAAGACCAAGACAACAATATCGGGCAGTAACTCATCGCTAATCGGTCAGAAATATAGCCTAATGCACAGTAATGTATTTTGTAAAGCGCTGTTACGTAAGGAATATTATTGCGTACACACGTTAAGCCGGCCGGAGGCCAATTTCCAGTTTCTTCCGGCCGGCTTAACGTGTTTACGTTAAGCCGTTAGACGTCAGGTTAAATAATATATACTATATTAATCAAACCTTTGGGCGGACAAGGATTTGATCTTGAAGTATTTTGTTTGCCAGGACAATAATACTTAATCGGCTTATGGTTAGTGTGGTTAGTGGTCAGTGTTATATTCACTCTGTAGATGCAAGCTGCAATGTCTTGCGAAACGTTAGTTTGTATGGGTTCACAAACAGCTAAGAGGCATAAGCCCATTAAGTATTATTGTCCTCGCAAACAAAATACGTCAAGATCAAATCCTTGACTGCCCTAAGGTTTGATTAATATAAGCACACGGCCCTGTTTAGGCAGGCAGGGCCTACGAACAAATATAGCTCAAACTTCTAGAGCAAATGCTTGTAAAGGCAGACAAGCTACAGATCGGACCTTACCTCATAATGCTGGGTGTAGTTCCCAAATGACGACGCGGTCTAAGCCGAAAGTAAATTGTAATACTGACAGTGTAATATCGGTTACTAAAGTCCTTATAACAAAATATTTCATGAAGATTTATATGATTTAATAATTATATAACCCTACTTTTGTAATTTACCATACTTTCTGCAGTTTCGTTTAATATCATTATTTTACCGACACTATATATAAGAGTAGATTTTAATTGTTAATAACTATTTAATTGAGATACATCGAGATTTGATCACTCGGTCCAATGAAGCGAAATTATAAATTTCGACAAATGTGCAGGAAATCCCATTCTAAAAAATGCAAAAAGACATACATAAAATTATGAGGAAGCAGGATTTAAAGAAAACACACTATTTAACATATATTACTACAAATATTTAGGCATTGCAGAAATAAATCTACGAGGATTGCTCCATAGAAACACGTTCGGATCGCGTAGGTGCGACTTGATCATGATTACAAATGCATTATCATAAAGTTGCTGCTTAGTGGATTCCACGATTGCTTACTGATGACCAAAAACAGTTTTGATCAGCATTGTCACTACAGCATTTGATGCGCTACCAAGAAGAAGGAAATACCTTTTCAACCCGGATTGTTGCCCGCACTATGAACCGGAATCGAAGCGTCTGAGTATGCAGTGGAAGCAGGCAGATTCTCCGAAACCGAAAAAACTCCAAACTAAATTTCAGCGGGAAAGGAATGTTAAACATATTTTTTTATGATCTAGGTGTATAACTGTGGAATTTTAAAGAGCCTAATGTCAATATCAATTTTGAACAATACGTGGACACCTTACACCGTTTACGTAACAGTATCATGAATAAACGTCGCGTTAAACTTATAAACAGTGTCATCACGCCGTTTATGTCTTTGGTCTATTGAAAAACTCGCTAAAGGGAGAGCGATTCGCTTCGGACGCTAAAGTGCTGCAGTTAGAGAAAGATTTAATCAACAACCGCAAGGATGTTACCTGCAGGAAAATATAGATTAGTTCGACAATGGGACTCATACCTTAATGTTAATGGAGATTTTTCTGAATTGAGGTAATACAAATGTTGTCAAAGCCTCCTAACTTGTTTCTATTGAACAATCCACATATTAATAAAAACATATTTCTTCACAACTATCACTTTCACTGCTAGTATCTGAATCTTTACTAACACTTATAAATAGAGGAGCAATGTCGTCCATATCGAATTTTAGTTTTCTCTCTCAGCTGTCCTACATATTACACTGCTCAACAAAAGTAGGGTAACACCTTCTTGAGCGCCTATAAGTTTTCCAGCAAATGATGGAAGCAGGATTTTTTCTTGTTATATTATTCTCTAGACCTTTATTGACAAAGTGCAAAAAGAATTACGGTGATTCGTTTGCTCGTTTTCATCGTAGACGCCAAAATGTAAAGAAAGTATCAAAACAAAGTGGTTTGTGACCACAAAGCAAACATCTGAAACTCATCAAATTAGTTACTGGGCACAGTAAAACCGTCAGTTTTGACTTTTTCAATGCTTCCGAGTTCAAAATGCGTTATTTACATGAAATTGAAGTCGCGAGGGCTCTTGATTTGCTTGAATATAGTCGATCTATACGATTTGTAGCAAACCAGCTCCAATCGACTGCATCTGATATCTGCATAGCTTGGCATAGGTACCAAGAAACGAGTAGATATTCCAGGAGAATTGGACAAGGCCGTGAAACAAACTACCCCTCGGGACGACCGGTACATTGTTAATTCTTGTCTTCACCGACGAATTGCTACTGCTCGTGAGCTACAAAATTTACTCCGAAATGCCACCTGTGTGACAGTTTCCGATCAGACGTTAGCATACAACTCAAAGAAGTCAATATGAATTCTCGCAGGCCCGTGCGAGCTCCTCGCTTGAGCAGGAATCACAAAGTTGGCCGTCTAAACTCTGCCTACGAACCTATGCAATGGCAACTTCGACACTGGAGGTCTGTGCTTTTTACAAACGAGTCGCGGTTTTGTCTAGCTGGTAGTGATGGTCGTATACGTGTGCACAGACGTCCTGGAGAGCGATACATTGCCGCGTATATATAGGAAGTGGACCGATTCGGAGCAGGATCGGTCATGGTGTGGGGTGGCATTAGTATAGACGATCGCACAGACTTGGTTGTCGTTCCCAACGTCTCTACGCACAAATTTATGTTAAGACGATTCTTCAAGAGCATGTTGTGCCATTTGCGAACAATTTCGGCTATGGCTTCATCCTGCAACAATATAATTGTAGAGTTCATACCGCTAATTTAACAACAAACTTCTTCCGGGAACAAGAAATCCAAGTGATGGGGTGGGCAGCCATGAATCTAGACTTAAATGCCATCGAACACGTTTGGGAATTACTCGACAGGCGCATTAAGAAGCGTCCAGCTGCATCTCAGACTCTTCGGGGTTGGCTGAGACCTTTGTGGAAGAATGGGGAATTCTACCACAAGACATGTTAAGACGTCTTATTCGCAGCATGCCTCGACGTTGCCAGGCTGTTATTGAAGCTAATGGAGAGCACACGCGCTACTCAAGCTTGGTATTCGGGCGTTAACAAAATTTCCATTACATTTTAAGTGAAAAAACACATTTCGATTTTAGTAGTCTTCTCAACAGTTTGGTGTTACTCAAGAAAACCGTTTAATTAGAGCATATTTGTTGTTTGTATCTTGTTAAGTAATGTTGAAACAACAATATACTAAGGTTGATACTTGCGTCTGTCTTTAATTTGAAAAATTATGCACGGCTAAAGAAGTGTTCCCCTAATTTTGTTGAGCAGTGTCTTAACATGTTCCGTACTACCATTATTGCTCGAATGTGGTTTACCGAACTCCATTCGTTTTCAATTAGATTGCACGCACCGTGGTGTGGAGGAAGTCGAAGTACTTGTTGTCCATACTTCTCAGCAAGTTCTACAATGATGGAGGTGTTTGTGGTGTTTTTTTTTTGTAGCACCTGGTTTCTTACACTTTTGCATGTGCAGTTACTTTGATGTAGAAATAGGTTTCCTCATATCATCATGTTATGAACTTTCAAGATTGATGACCAACGTAGAATTAGAAAACAAATCTTCCTAAAAATCTCTAAAAGAATAAATTATTATATATAAATAATAGTTGAAGGTTACTCAATAACCGTGGTTTTAGAAAAAATAATCAGTTTAATATTAGATTTGCTAGACTTACAATTCTTCTTCTTCTTCTTCTTTACGTTAGGTGTTTTCGCCTGTGTATTCTCAATCGTCATTTCGTCTTTTCTTGGGGTAACCACGACTTTCTCTTTTATGAGAGCCATCGCGTGCTAGCCTTACTAATCATCTATCATTCTTGCCATGTAATTGTTCCATTCTGTTCTTCTTCCTGTCACCCATTCATTTATTTCTTCTACATCACATTGCTGTCCTGCGGTTTTATTTCTCATATAGTGTTCTCTTATTTTTTTTAACTTATAACTTACATTTTTTTCAGGTAGTCTCTCCTGTGTTTTTATTTTAAAATAGTTGTTGCTGAATATCTTGTATTAATAATATTAGGCAATTAAGGACGTTCTTATCTTCCAGCACTTGTAGTACATATTGTTAATAGTATGTCAAACACCTTCTCTTTATTTACAAAATAGGAAAATGTTAGTACATTATAATTACCTTTGCGGTCATTAGTCGTGAAACCACATATATATGGTCATCAAAAATAGGAATTTTGAATGTTGTTTCTTAATTTTTAGAACAACTCTCTAGAACGACAAAACTAAAATTACCAAATCAGTCAAGCATGAAAACCCCATTTGTAATTCCACCAACTGATTTATCCCATTTCAACAATACAAGATGCATATTTGGTTTCTAGTAATCGCAATAAGCGAAATTGAGATCTAAAATTTGTAAGTGTATTTTAGGTATCAAATTCTTTAACGCTTTAAATTGGATGATGAATAGATAGAATATATATAGAATAGAATAGTTTAGGCACGTTCCATATTTAAGTACTGCGACCTTGTTTATATTCATGTTAAGATAGACGTAATTTTGTACTGCGACTTTGTTTATATTCATGTTAAGATAGATGTAATTTTGTGGTACAGCGCTTGCTTTCTGAACAAACGTTTTGAAACGTTTAGGTTCGAAACCTTTACACCACTTTTGCAGCAAAAAGAAAATCAATTGCTGTAACTCGCCTTACAAAGTTCTCCAATCCAGCTTTGGCAACAATGACATTTCAATATTTAAGCGTGTAATGTTTTCTGTAGTTCGCATTTAATATTAAATTGTTTCCTAAATTAATTACAAACAGATAATTAGGGAGCGCTGATGCTCAGCAGTGAAATATGCTAGAAAATATAAAAAACAAATTGTTGCAGAACCGTAATCTAATTGTAAATGGCAATCAATTTTATTTTTTGCTTCTGAAATTTATGGTAACTAATGTAAGATGAAGCATCCGAAGATGAAGAGGAAAGTTACGATGAAACATAGTCATTTTTACTGAATATGTGTTCATATCCAGTTATGTGGTTAAGAGTTTTGATTAATCGGAACTACACCGACAAGCAACTATTTATTAAAGGAAATAAAGCGACCCATAAAACTTTTAGGATGTAAACTCTAGGTATTGAGAAAGAGATGCAGCATTTTGCTGTGGTAGAAGTTCAAGGGCAATAGTTCTATATTAACGAAATAATAGAATAATAAAAACAACTGTTCATAATGTATTAAGAGCAACAGAATGAAGAACTTTCAACGTAGAAACCGCAGTACAAAATCAAGACAACCAATTAATTTTAGAAAACTATTCAGCAACTTAAAGAAAAATTGCCTCTGAATCGATTAGTAAGTAAAACAGTTCAGTCACTGATATTAATGACATCACTAAAAGTCCTATTCACCTATTCACTTTGTTAATGCTGCATAGTGAACTAACCAAAGAGTGTCGTAAATATTAATAACTTTACTCACTGATTCTTTGTCACAGACATTTACGATAGTATGTAGTGTATGATTTTCCAAAAGTTTAATGAACCAACACATAATCCAGAGTTTACATGATTTTCTGTTTCTTTCTGAATTTTAAAAATAGTTTTGAAAATTTTAATATCTTAAATAACTTTGTTCTTCTAATCTAAAAGAAATGTCTATGACGTAGAAAATGATTCACGTATACATATTGAAAAATGTCTAACACGTAAAGCAACGGCATTTTGAATACCTGAAGTAAGAGCGAATTTATGAAATTAAACAATTATCTTAAGAATTGACGCTATCAAAAAACCTTTTCGGTCTTCTCTTGGATATTTTATTAGGAAAAAATAAGGTTTAGGATACCTTCATTTCTGAAATAACGGCTTATTTCTATAATTACACAATATCTGTAGAGCGGAAGCCATCAAAAAAATTTATATTAGGGAGAGTGGGGCACCTTTCAACACTTTTTAAATAATATTAATTTTTGCTGATTATTTTTACAGGAATACCAAAATTCAGATATTGTAGTATACTCATGTATATTAAGTTTGAATTCCAACAAGTGTCATTTATATTTATTGGAATGTCTCTGTGTTACAATTAATTTTTTGAAGGCCGTGACATTGTTCAAATGTGCCCCATAATGGGGTACATTTGAACACTTAGTGGGGTACATTTGAACATAATACTGGGGTTAAGAAAATATACAGATATATAGATTGGATAAGCTATATTTTAATTAAAGTGAGTTTACACTACCTACATGTAAGAATAATACGACTGTACACTAACGGAGATTAAATTTTGAACGATTAATATTAAAAGAAATAAGAGATGATGTTCTTTGGGTTCCCATAGTATTCGAAGGAGAATGCAATTTGTGAACTACATCTCTAATCTCCACACTAGAAATATCTTCTATGATTGGATAATAAAATTGCTTTCCTTTCTTCCTCAGAAACTGAACTTGTAGTTCGCTACCGTCCGTTTCCTTAATTTGGCCAACG
>JABXWE010002889.1:0-61292 GCA_014611495.1 Limonius californicus | reverse complement strand
GACAGTGTAACATTGAAAAGTGAACTTTCAGCAATTTATGAGCGCGATGACATGTGTGACGTAGGTGGTATTTTGCCACTTTTAGTGACTGAACGCATTGGCGGTCCTATCAATAGAAAAGAAGTTCGTCCAGTCTATCCCGGATTTTGACAACATGAAAAATAGGAGAATGGATTTTATGTACAAAAAATAGGTAAGTTTTTTCTTGTGCCCACCCTCTTTCTTAACTCACGAGCCGCCACTGTGTTACAATACAAGACGCCTAACCTCACATTTGTTTGTTAGACATTTAAATTACTAGCTATTAGCTCTAATTCCATACACACTATTTATGAACTCAAGTGAAAATACATATGGCAACACTGTCTGAATATAGGTGATCTATTTTATAGAAAATTGAAATACACCGTGTGGTCCCACATTCACAGCTTATCATTGGGATCTCGGAAAGGGTAAAAGACACAACCTTTTATTTTTCCACAATAACGCTGAGTCTACTTGCACTAACCAAAACACCAAACTGAATAGTTTTCCGTAATATTCGTATAATTTAAATATGAAGAAAACATGGAAAATCGTAGGCTGTTTGAACACGAGGAGTTAGGGCGAAGGTATATTTGGACGTCGAACGTTTAGCTCCAAATTCGAGACGAAACATCTATTCCAGCAATAATAATAAAAAAACAATTAATGTGATCCTGTACTAATCAAATTACTATTTTATAAAATACTCCAGTAAGATCTTTTTAACGAATATTAACTATACTGTCAAAGGTTTTCTATATAAATAATTGTTGTTGAAGGTAATTGTTCCCGCGTTCAAACTTCCCTTCGGTTAAACGTCCCCGGTTCAAATGTCCAAACATACATCTACCCATACGTCCCTGCGCTTAAATCTCTCTGAATTTAAACACCCCCTCGTACCGATGTCCCTCCATCCAAACGTCAGACCGTTCAAGCGAATGTATTACAAATATCGAGCGTTTCAAAGTTACTGCGTACAAAAGTTCTTAAGCCAAAACATCTTAGTTTAAACGGCCTTGATTTCAAATAGCCTTGAATACAAACAGGCCTGTGTTGTCACTGTCATTATAGATTTTTGGGAGGGTGAGTAACCTCACGTGCACTTATGCCACAAAAGTGGGCCCATTGTACTGGCTCCCCAGCAGCTCCCCAATTTGGGCATCACCCAAGCCATCCAATCCTTTGGATGTACTTGAGGACATCCGCAACTGGGGTGTTTTCGGCCATATCAGGCGGCTAGTCGACACCGCCCTCTGGGCTTCCTCACACTCCAGCTCCCTCTCCTCCCGACTCATCTCCACAGAGCTCTCCAGACTTGAACTTTGGTTCCGACAATGGAGAGTACGCCCTAACCCCGCAAAAACCGAAACCATCCTCTTCCAGTACCCCAACCTAACCCGAAGACCCCGTCACCATCCCCGCCACGTTAAGCTGGACCTATGGGGTACCTGACAGAACCTCTCTTCCACCGTGACCTACCTTGGTGTGATCTACTCGAGAACTCTAAGCTGGTCCGCGGAGGTCACAAGGGGCCTCAATCACATTCGGCAGCAGAACGGACTCCTCTCCAGACTCCGCGGCAGCGTCCACGGCTGCCACTCCTGTACTCTCATCCACACCTACAAAACGTTTATTCGACCTGTTATTGACTACCGTTCTTGTTGTTTCACCACCGCCGCGCCCCACCTCTTGAAGAAGCTCCGGAGTAAAGAAAGGGCCATCGCGAGGAGGATGTTACGCCTGGAACGCTTCCACCCATCCGGGACAGTCTGTGACCTAGCCGGCATCTGCCCGATCGATGGTCGTCTCACTGCACTCCGGGGCCGCTACGTGACCAGGGCAATGGATTAAGACCGCGAAGAAGCCACCAGGACGCTAAGCACTCCAACCACCATCCACAGGAAGCCCAAGAAAAAACTAAGGTATCCGCCTGCCGCTTTCCTTGGTGAAGCCCCGGCCATCTCCCAAGACCTACAGGACATCCTGGAAGAAACCCCACTATGAGTCCGCTAGTACCATAAATCCCTCATGATATAATATGTTTTACTATTTTTTAATACCAACTTTTTAACCTGTAATTTTTAGAATTTTTTTACCATATATGTTTCATATCGGGCCGGCTAAAGAGGAGGACAACTCCTAAACAGCCATTGAGTTGTAATTTATATAGGTAGTCTTAATTTTAGGATGGCATGTATATATTATGATCCAATATACTGTGAAAATTGAAAATTGAAATTGGCCATATCGGGCTAAAGTCTCCCAACATGGATCCTCTGATTGTTGCGAGAGTTAGGCAGAGACACAGGACGTGTTCTGCCGTCTCGCCATCTCCGTTGCATCCTCGACAATTTGGGCTGTCCGCCAGTCCCATCCTGTGCATGTGTTGATTTAGGGTGCAGTGTCACAGTTGTACACAATATTTGGTTGTCTTTGGCGAGGGTGCAGTAATAACAGCCCTTGCATGACAACAATATTCAGTGTTCACCCTGCTTCGTGTGAAGTTTTTTAGGGTTTATTATTGTATAGGAATAACAGGTTGTGGTCCCCAAGGAGGTTGTTCGGAGGCCAGTCTCGCAATCTCATCAGTCTCCTCATTGCCGTAGTTTCCGTCATGTTTAATCCATATAAGAGAAATGACATTATCTTTTAAGATATCGTCGAGAGCTTCACGGCACTGCAGTACCACTCCTGGGGTAATTTTGCAACTACTTAGGGCTAGCAAAGCGCCTCTCCTGTCGCTGTAGATACCAATACGTTGGTTCTTGATCTGTCGTTCAAAAATTGCCTTTGCACCATGCATTATTCCCACTACCTCCGCTTGGAAGACAGTAGCAATTTTCCCTAGGGGTATCACCTCAGCTAGTACTGCTCGGAAACACATGTTATAGAATCGAGCAGAAATAATTTTTTAGTGTTAATTGATCTAACGTATCTAAAATGAGCAAATCATTGTCAATAAATAATAAATTGAATTAATACTGATTTTCTCAGAACTAAGTATTGATATATGAGGTAATTTTTTTCTCTTTACTGTGACAAATACGGATTTAAGAAGTAGGGATGAAGGGAGTAACCTTTTCCCTTCAAACGTTCTGAATAGAGACACTTCCCTCTGCTCTGTGAAAAAATAAAACCGAAGGGAGTCTTTAAACTATTTAACAGTGGTGTTAGTCTAAGGGCAGGGTAGTTGTGCTTACGGAAGACAGGATATTTAACAGCGGATGGGTGCAAGACCCAACAAATTATTAGGTAGAAAAGTTAATGAGCGTAATGTTGTCACTGCAACTGAGTTACTGAACAGGTACATTGTGGGTCTTTCATACTGTTCGTTTCAGAAACAAAAAAGTAGTTCATATTCATCCACACTTGTGTCAGTCATTTACGGTTTGATGAAAACCTCAGAAACGACGACATCACTGCAAATCTTCGTGTATATCAGGAGACCTCAGTATATATTCCCTTAAACTTGGGATTTCGATTGCGATGTCGAGAAGAATTATCATCATCATTGGCTCTAAAATTTAGTCTGGGTCTTGGCTTCTTCAAGTAGTTGTTTCCATCTATTTCTCTATCTTGGGCTATGGCTTTCCAGTTTCGTGTCCCCATGCGCTTCAGGTCCTTTTATACTGCATCCAGCCATCTGAGTTTGGGTCTTGCAGCAGTTCTTTTGCCTTCTGACTTCGTTAATAAAGTGCGTTTGGTCGGGTTTGCGTCGTCTCTTTTAACAACATGGCCTGCCCCTCTATGTTTCCCGATTTTTATTATCTTGATTATGTCTGCTTCATCATATAGTTCACACAGTTCGTAGTTGAATCTCCTTCGCCATATTTCATTTTCGAGAAGAATAATTGGGCCAATTTTTTAATGGTAATAATGAATATCAATGCCAAGAATTAGTAGCAACTATTTTTCAGATCTTTGTGGATTAACTCTACGATGATGAATTTAGCTTGGGTTCTTCCAGGAAGATTGTGCAACAGCTCATAAAGCAGGTACTACGTTAGATTTTTTGAGAGAATTTTTGACGACTGAATAATAAGCAGAGATCGTTGGCGGTCGCAATCGCAGACGTAACATCTCTCGACTGGTTTGTATTTGAACATCTTACAAATGTTGTATAAGCAAATAGTATACACATAAATACACCACGACAATTGGTAGTCATTTATCAAAATATGGAGTTCAGGATTAATGAATAAAAAACTCGATTTTAAACTTTAATTAAATAGTGTTGTTTTTGTAGTACATTACTTTTGTAGTATAAACATTTGCGCACAACGTAAATCGTAATTTACAGCAAAAAAGTCTTTAAAAGTCTCTAAACGTAATTATTTTTGGAAAAAAAATGGCGTACGAACATATTAACTAGGTAACAAACACGCCAGCAGTTTTTAAATATCTCACGTTATTTATAATATCATTGCACGCCACTGGAATTAGTTAAGGCGACATTAAGTAGTAAGCGGACAAGAAAAATCAGTATGAAGTGGCACTGTTAATCATTTTCGATTGCACAGTAGTAATTCAGTACGTATTTCGTATACAGAGTGAATGGCTGAAAAGGTATTGGAAATAAGTGCGTCTAAACTTAAACTTCCCTCAATTTTTAAACTGGCACACGAGGTTTTTAAACCTATGTAAAACTAAGTTTACAATTATAGTTTTCTATGAATATTAATAAACAATACAGTTTAGGCATAGAAGTATTTCACAGACAAAAAACTATTAATTTTCAAGCTTCAAATAACCACACCGAAATGAAAAGCATCATGCTAATCAATCTAGCAGTATTTTTTTCTCTTAAATACCGTAAATATACAGGGTGGTTTAACAGTGCATCCAATGGACAATCGTGCTTTAATGATGGAAATTTCCAAATATTTTATTAAGCAGTCTTACCCGAAATCATAAACTGCACATTCAAAAATATACTTAATTTTACAGGATGCTATGTAAAAAGTGCCAAACCAAATTTATATATTTTTAAATGGAACATCCTTTATATTTTTACATTTTTCAAATACTCATCAATAGAGAACTGATTTATGCAAACTGCATATAATGTAATTTTTGCATATCTTGCCACACAATCGATAACGTGGACGAATCACGGTGTTTAGAGTTAATAAACGCTAATTAATTAATGCATATTTTGCATACTTAGGCAAAGTCTGCATATTTAGACGTTTTATGCATATTTATGCATACATTTTATATTTTTGCATAAATTTTATATTTTTATTTTTTTCCGATTGGTTTCCAATTTTATGTAACAGCAGTTTTTTATAATAACGTAACTTGTTTTGCATTTTGTATGAGTAAGGTCGCAGATAGTTTATTCTAAACGTAATTAATTTTCTCAGAAGTTGGGTAAACACTAGGTTCTGCAGTAAGCCCTTGTTTATTGTAGATAGATCTGGTATATTGTAATATTTCCTTGAACGTTTAAATCCCTTTTAACTCTTCATTCTTTCTAAAGTACTTGTGCTTGCTATTAGTAATTTGCTGCTATTGTAGTTTAAGGCTTTGGCTAGAATGTTTCAACTATTTTATGATGCATTTCTGGTGAAGTTCATTGTATTTGTATAAATCTTTACCTTTAATATTTGAAATGTAGTTCTCAGAGTAGCTTGAGATATTCATACTTTTAACACATGTCATTCAAAATACTCTACCACATGTAAGCCCGTGTTATGAATAGCTATTTTAAATTGCATGCTTTACTCTTCCAATATTTTCAAAAATGTTGTTAGTAGGATAAAATGTATTAAAAATGTTCTGTTATTTGTGAATTTTAATGCGTATATTTGATTTTAACTTTTTTACATTTATCAATTTATCATAAATCGTTTTTAAAGTCGATTTAGAACATACGCTATTCCATGTGCAAGTGCATATTTTCAGAATTTACTGCATATATTTAAAAAAATAGTGTGCATTTATACGCGCATATTTCCGCAATAATCGACTGCATACATTCCGTGCTCTGCTCATCAATGCTTCGAAACCACTTGGTCACTTAAAACACAATGCAACATATTTTACAGGGTGTTCGCCATTCATAAAATGTCTTATTAATCAATTGTATTAAATGGAAAACTGTATATTATTTTAGAATTAAATTAACACCTACTGTTAATACTAATCACAGTAATATAAGGTAATACAACAAGTAAAAACTAGTGCTTAATGTTTTTGGTTAAAAAGAAATTTCTTTTTACTTATTAGGTTATTTTTAACAGATTTAAATTTACCGCCGGAAGGTAAGAGGTATTATTGTCCTCGGCTGGCGAGATGGCATGAGGGGCCGGAAGCAAAGATATTTCACTTCTTAGAAGGAAACATAAACAGCAAACAAACCTTCAACATCTACTGCCTGCTTAGAAAACATTTACTAATATAACCGGAGTAACTAAACATAAGCAGTAACAATTAAGTTGTATTTTACTATCGTTCAATCAATCAAATCCAATCTTGTTGTTATTATCACTTTTGCATTATTTCGTACTACAATTTAGTGCAGCGTATTCTCAATGCGGACGAAATGTTTTTCTGTAGAATAGTAATGTAGGGATTCCGGTGTTAAGTAGACGAATTTTCTTAGCATTATTCTCTCATGCCATCTCGTAAACCGTGTATAATTTTAATAAAACAAAAATTGTAGATAAAAATTACGTAACCATACAAAACAAGACCTAGAGTAATACTGCTAAATTCCATTAAAATCCGACAATTTGCGTCATTACCAAGGGGTTGGCGCTTTCTCTAAAATTCCTTAAGCAGTCCCATATTTAAAAGAGAAACATTAGGAAGTGAATTCGAACTATTTCCAGTAAGTACTTAATTTAAAATTATCCCTAACTGGAAAAGTAGTAACCACCCAGGGCTTCAATCTTTGTAATTCTCTTATTAGCTTCAACCTACTTTATAAGTCTTAACAACTAAATTCTTCAGGTACTTAGAAAGATCCAAGAGTTACGGTTAAAACAGTACTGAATCAGATTAATAATTTGTGTATTTGAATTAATTTTTCCTTACGAAACAATATGTTTCATTACATTATAGTGTTTAAGTATGTATTTAACAGACAGTAACTAACTGAAAAAAGTGAGTTTAAAGTTCAATTTTCCTACATTTCAAGTGATACAGAACTTTTTAACACTACTGTAAATAGTTTAATGCCTCCCTTCGGTTTATTTTTTCACAGAGCAGAGGGAAATGCCTCTATTCAGAATGTTTGAGGGGAAAAGGTTACTCCCTTCATCCCTACTTCTTAAATCCGTCTTTGTCACAGTAAAGAGAAAAAAATTACCTTATATATCAATACTTACTTCTGCGAAAATCAGTATTAATTCAATTTATTATTTATTGACAATGATTTGCTCATTTTAGATATGTCAGATCAATTAAAGCTAAAAAATTATTTCTGTTCGATTCTGTAAGAGGTGTTTCCGAGTAGTACTTGCTGAGGTGGTATCTATTTCTCAATGAGTTTCAATAATGCTGAATAATTTGAAAAACCGCATCCATGTTGAAAGTCATTCTCAAATAATCATACGATGATGAGGAATTGGAATTAAAAATAGTTCTTGTGAATTCTGCCTTTCAATATTGATCCCGTTTGAGTTACCTGGAGAGCTATTTTTAGACTTGGAGGAGCGTATTTTCGGGAATTTCCTTAATGACTTTCCAAAAACAGAACGTTCCGCAAACTTTCGTGTTGGCCTTCGTTTTCTGAAGTTTTTCATTTCAGAATGTAATTATGTCTAATGCTAAATAAATTTAACTTTAGCTAAAAGTCTGATAACGTTAAGAATAGCATTCTTAAACAAGAGTTTACATTTGAAAACCAATGGCATAGCTTTGAGTCAGTATAATAGTTTAATAATAATATTATCTAATTACTTGTGTGATCAATTCGATTTGGTAATTGATTGCCATTTGATTATGAGTAATCATGGATGAATCAGATCACAAATATTTAACATGGTAAGCTACAATGATAAAATAATTAAATATCCACGAAAGAGTTTTACATATACAGGATGTCAATTTCAGACCGTACAACGTGTTATATCTCTGGAAATAAAAGAGATATTGAAAACTTCTAGAAACCGTTTCTACAACATGGACTCATAAGGTAATCTTTCCAATTCCATCCCTTGGGCTGTAGCTACCCTAACAAAGAATTTTTAAATGATATCACCCGCCTTGTAATGCCTCATTGAAAAGCTCTTAAAAATGCAATTTAAAACTAACAAAATTTTTTTTAACAAATTCGCTTCGCAGAATAGAATGACCCCTAAGGTCTCCAGATTTGACCTGATTAGACTTATTTGTACGATGCCACTATAAGATTGTAATTTATATATCTTAAATTCTATAACAAATTTTAAAAAACTTAATTTTATTTGCGTTTTTTTAGACTATTTGTTGTTAATCTGCGCGCTGGACATTTATATGTGCCATTTGGTTTATATATTTCTCGTTTTTTTGACTATGCGATTATGTTTCAATATATAAATATGTAATTGCTAGATGCTATAACGTCAAAAACCCTTGTTGTGATTAGTGTTTGTTGATCGTTATGACCCAATGATCGTTGTAGGTTCGAATCTACAGTAGCTTCGCTAATTTCGTAAATACAACACCACAGAGGTTTGATATATTTATTAAAGTAAATTCTAACTGCAGACGGCGCAGATAATCTACCCCCGATATTCACATGTTCAGGCTAGGAAACTGAAAGAAACCTTAGTCGGGGTAGTAAGTTAATCGCAAGTTAGAAAACTCCCCTTTTGAAATGCAAGTTAAATTTAGAATTAATTCCCCAGTTAAACCAAAACAACAAAGAAGAGGTAGACAAAATAGGGTAAATTCCTGAAGGTGGGCCTGAGTTGCTTGAAACCGCAAAGAACAGAAATACTTCAAAGCGCTGGGCAAAGTAAATTGTTAAGGAAACCTGCAGCTGCAGCTGAAATACCTTAAAGCAGCAATCAGCAGCAGAAGCAGCGGAGATACCTTAGAAGCGCTGGGCAAAGTTAAAGAATCCTGCAGCTGCAGCTGAGATACATACCTCTACTCTAAGCAGCAATCAGCAGGAGAAGGCCTTAAAGCAGCGGAGATACCTCAAAGCAGTAATCAGCAGCAGAAGGCTCGAAAGCAGCTAAAATATTTCCAAGCGCTGGGCAAAATAAAGAGTTAATGTAACCGACAGCTGCAACTGAAATACCTTAAACCAGCAATCAGCAGGAGAAGGCCCATAAGCACCTGAGATACTTCAGAGCGCTGGCTAAAGTAAAGGGCTGAGGAAAGCTGCAGCTGAGATACCTCTAAGCGCTGGGCAAAGGGTTAAAGAAAACTGCAGCTGCAGCTAAAATACCTCAAACAGCAATCAGCAGTAAGAGGCCTGTAAGCTGCTGAGATACTTCAAAGCGCTGGCTAAAGCAAAGGGCTGAGGAAAGTTGCAGCTGACAGGCCTCCAAACGCTGGGCAAAGAAAAGGGTTAAAGAATTCTGCATCTAAAATACCTCAAAGTATCAATCAGCAGGAGAAGGCCCATAAGCAGCTGAGATACCTCAAAGCGCCGGGCAAAGTAAAGTGCTAAAGTGACATGCAGCTGCAGCTGAGATACCTCAAAGCAGCAATCAGCAGGAAAAGGCCCGTAAGCAACTGAGATACCTCAAAGCGCTGGGTAAAGTAAAGAGCTAAAGTAATATACAGATGCAGCTGAAATACCTCAAACAGCAATCAGCAGGAAAAGGCATGCAAGCTGCTGGGATACCTCAAGGCGCTGAGTAAAGTAAAGAGTTAAAGTAACTTGCAGCTGCAGCTGGCATACCTTAAAGCGACAATGAGCAGGAGAAAGCCCGTAAGCAGCTGAGCTATTTCAAAGCGCTGGCTAAAGTAAAGGGCTGAGGAAAGCTGCAACTGAGAGGCCTAAAAGCGCTAGACAAAGTAAAGGGTTAAAGAATCCTTCAACTGCATCTAAAATACCTCAAGTATCAATCAGCAGAAGAGGGTCCATAAGCAGTTGAGATACCTCAAAGCGCCGCGCAAAGTAAAGTGCTAAAGTTACATGCAGCTGCAGCTGAGATACCTCAAAGCAGCAACCAGCAGGAAAAGGCCCGTAAGCAACTGAGATACCGCAAAGCGCTGGGCAAAGTAAAGTGCTAAAGTAACATACAGCTGCAGCTGAGATACTCCAAACAGCAATCAGCAGGAAAAGGCATGCAAGCTGCTGGGATACCTCAAGGCGCTGGGTAAAGTAAAGAGTTAAAGTAACTTGCAGCTCCAGCTGGAATACCTTAAAGCGACAATGAGCAGGAGAAGGCCCGTAAGCAGCTGAGCTACTTCAAAGCGCTGGCTAAAGTATAGGGCTGAGGAAAGCTGCAGCTGCTGAGGTACTTCAAAGCGCTGGCTAAAGTAAAGGGCTAAAGAAAGCTGCAGCTGAGAGGCCTCAAAACGCCGGGCAAAGCAAAGGGTTAAAGAATTCTGCATCTAAAATACCTCAAAGTAGCAATCAGCAGGAGAAGACCCATACGCAGCTGATATACCTCAAAGCGCCGGGCAAAGTAAAGTGCTAAAGTTACATGCAGCTGCAGCTGAGATACCTCAAAGCAGCAACCAGCAGGAAAAGGCCCGTAAGCAACTGAGATACCGCAAAGCGCTGGGCAAAGTAAAGTGCTAAAGTAACATACAGCTGCAGCTGAGATACTCCAAACAGCAATCAGCAGGAAAAGGCATGCAAGCTGCTGGGATACCTCAAGGCGCTGGGTAAAGTAAAGAGTTAAAGTAACTTGCAGCTCCAGCTGGAATACCTTAAAGCGACAATGAGCAGGAGAAGGCCCGTAAGCAGCTGAGCTACTTCAAAGCGCTGGCTAAAGTATAGGGCTGAGGAAAGCTGCAGCTGCTGAGGTACTTCAAAGCGCTGGCTAAAGTAAAGGGCTAAAGAAAGCTGCAGCTGAGAGGCCTCAAAACGCCGGGCAAAGCAAAGGGTTAAAGAATTCTGCATCTAAAATACCTCAAAGTATCAATCAGCAGGAGAAGGCCCATAAGCAGCTGAGATACCTCAAAGCGCCGGGCAAAGTAAAGTGCTAAAGTGACATGCAGCTGCAGCTGAGATACCTCAAAGCAGCAATCAGCAGGAAAAGGCCCGTAAGCAACTGAGATACCTCAAAGCGCTGGGTAAAGTAAAGAGCTAAAGTAATATACAGATGCAGCTGAAATACCTCAAACAGCAATCAGCAGGAAAAGGCATGCAAGCTGCTGGGATACCTCAAGGCGCTGAGTAAAGTAAAGAGTTAAAGTAACTTGCAGCTGCAGCTGGCATACCTTAAAGCGACAATGAGCAGGAGAAAGCCCGTAAGCAGCTGAGCTATTTCAAAGCGCTGGCTAAAGTAAAGGGCTGAGGAAAGCTGCAACTGAGAGGCCTAAAAGCGCTAGACAAAGTAAAGGGTTAAAGAATCCTTCAACTGCATCTAAAATACCTCAAGTATCAATCAGCAGAAGAGGGTCCATAAGCAGTTGAGATACCTCAAAGCGCCGCGCAAAGTAAAGTGCTAAAGTGACATGCAGCTGCAGCTGAGATACCTCAAAGCAGCAACCAGCAGGAAAAGGCCCGTAAGCAACTGAGATACCGCAAAGCGCTGGGCAAAGTAAAGTGCTAAAGTAACATACAGCTGCAGCTGAGATACTCCAAACAGCAATCAGCAGGAAAAGGCATGCAAGCTGCTGGGATACCTCAAGGCGCTGGGTAAAGTAAAGAGTTAAAGTAACTTGCAGCTCCAGCTGGAATACCTTAAAGCGACAATGAGCAGGAGAAGGCCCGTAAGCAGCTGAGCTACTTCAAAGCGCTGGCTAAAGTAAAGGGCTGAGCAAAGCTACAGCTGAGACACCTCAAAGCGCTGGAAAAGTAAACAGTTAAAGTAATCTGCAGCTGCAGCTGGAATAGCTTAAAGCGGCGATCAGCAACAGAATGCCCGTAAGCAGCTGAGATACCTCAAAGTACTGGCCAAAGTAAAGGGTTAAGGGAACCTATAACTGCAACGGAGATACCTCAAAGAAGCAATCAGGGGGAGAAGGTCCGAATTCTGAAACTAATAATTCTTCGTTTAGAATTATAGAATTTTACCAGAAATATTAAGAATTAAATAATTTCCTTAATTTAGTAATTCATTAATACGTTATTGTGTGAAATACCACATATGAGAGTGTATTTCCAACAAAAATCAAATGTTTAATTAGAGAGGTTACGGATTGGGCTAAACCACACAGCATGAGACTGATCTGTTGGTAGCAGTAAGCGGATATCTCTAGATCACTTAGGATCAAACTAATCAGTCATTTTGTTAACTGCAACCTATGAACCTGAAGTACTGGAAAGACAAACGCCGAAAAGGAGGTTTTAAATATGGAAATATAAATTGCAATTACCGGTAGGTAGGTAGGTATTTCATAAATCCATTCATTGTGTACGTAAGCTGATGCATTAATCTCTGTTATAGTTGACTTTATAAACTAGACCAATCGCAAATGATACATCCTAGTGTGAAATAAACACATGCAATGAAACGCCTGTTTTTCAAGAGAAATGAGAAGTACGATTTGTAAACGGATTAAAATTCATTAGCAGTTGCATTTAAAAATAAAAGATATAGCAACACACACATTATAAATTAAAGTTATGATCATAATGTCTAGAAGTTTAACAGTCTGTGGGAATTTAAACATAATTTGTGTGCTTTAACCTTTTATCATACTGTAGAATAAGTGGTAGTAATGGGATTACAAACGGCTTACGAGGTTAGTTGCCGCTCGAAGTCGGTTTTAGCAATACACGAGGAAACCGTAGGAATTACAATTTAGGTCGATTTCCCGGTTTTCCGGTCAGGAATTTGGCAAAGCCACTGACTATTTCGTGAACTGACTACTGTACTATTTTGCTCATTTCGCGAAACGGGTAATTTCCAACCGAAAAAATAATAACCGACACGTGGCACATAAAATTGCTATTCAAATTTAGGAGTAATTCCCGATAATATTTTGCTGTTCTCTACAAGCATGCGAGAAATTTTTGGCACAATACGAGGTCGGCTATTCAGACGTTAGTTCTGCAAACAAGAATAACAAATAAATATTTTCTATATAGCCAATTTTAAACAGACAGAAGTATTTCAAAACCACTAGTCCAGTGCGTTAAACCTTGTTTATGTAAAGTTTACTGTTTAACTGTTCTGACAACTTCAACGTTTCTTAAAATAGCGTCTTTATTATGTATTTAACAGTATGAGGTAAAATGGGAACAACATTAGTAGCAAAAATGCCCCATACTGAGAACGGGAGAGAAACGCTTTCAAGTTAGTAGAAAGGTTCAGCTGCATTCAAAACCGCTGGCCATTTTTAGAAGGTAACCAGCAGACCTAAAACTATTGCACCGAGCGGTCCGCGGCTCGATGAATACGGAAATTCAACAAGTGGGCTTAGCTATCAACGAGTTGTTTTTCTATTAATAGCGGTTCGTTCAACGACACACAGATACAAATCAATTACCAACTATATTTGTTGCAAACATCAACATTTGCGTCAGCCTCCTATAATTCCTGGAAATTTTGAATTCGGTGATTCTAAACTTCAATAAAATAGCGCATTTTAGAATACGCACACACCGAATCCACTATAAATATTTTTATAATTATAACTTAAACTACATACAGGGTGTTCCAAGTAAAACAATCCGCTTTGAATAACTTTGTAAATGAACACATTTTAAAAAATCGGCGACACAGGTCAGTAATAGTTTGAAGGGAGATATCTTTTACCATGTAAGTTCATCTACCCTACTTCATCCCTTTAGCCCCCACCACCAGCAACCCCAATAGTTTATGTGACAGGAGTGTCTAGCGATAGTTCATTTGGAAGGTTTTTTGCACAATCTGAAAAATTTTTTCTATTCTGTCGGTTCATTTTGGAAAAATGACACATTAAGGTATCGAATGCGTATTGGAAATTTTAAATTCAAAAATTTAAAATAGTGTTCAGGTTATTTTATTAAATGTTCAGTGGCCACTACCATTTTCTATACAATAAACATTAAAATACGTAACAGCAACAAAACAAAATAATACAATATTTGTTTTTTAATTCTACTCGTTTGTAAGAAGCGTCAAGAATGTGACTTCTTGTAGTCTAGGTTGTTTAGATTTTAGATAAGAATCGTAACCAAAAAGATAAGTTTCTGTTCTGCAAAGATTTGTTTAGGTCTAGGTGAGATCAGGTAATCTGGTGTGGCCAGCCTGATCACCTTACCTCATCCAACTAGATTTCTTTCTCTTTTCTATGCGGTCACCTAAAAACCAAGATCTATACTACTCAAGCCAGATTTTTGGGAAGACTTAAGAGCCAGAAATTATCAGGGGTATCGCTGGCATTGTCATGATGAAGAATGATGCGACGTTTTCGGTTGTTTTTCCTCATTTCGTCGATGACTACTGGCAAAAAAATTGTTGTATACCATTCAGCGTTAACTGTTCTTCGATTCTCTAAAGGAATGGTTGCGACATGTCCAGTACAACCGAAGAAACAAGCGATCATTTTCTTGGAAATGCTTCGTGAACGAACAACTTTTGTGGCATTCGGTTCATCTTGGAACACGCAAACAGTGGATTGTTTGTTAGTTTCCGGTTCATACGAATATATCCAAGTTGCCTTACCTGTTACGATGTTGTATACGGATTTTGCAGTTCCTCGGTCGAATTCTTTGAACCTTTACTTACACCAATTAACACGAACCTATTTTTGAGCTTCGATCAAATTATGCGGAAGCCATCGGGAACAGATCTTTTTCACAGCTAATTGTTCATGCAAAATCGAATGTACTGCAGTCTTCGACATGCCTAAGGATGCCTCTGTCTCACTGTAAGTTACATGTCGATCTTCTTCAATCATGTTGCGCACAGCATCGATGTTTTTTGGAATAACAACCGATTTTGGTCGATCTTCACGAAATTCATCATTGGCGGACGCACGAACATGGCGAAATTCTGCAAACCAGTTGTAAACGTAAATTGTAAAAGTCTTTTCTGATGGTGCTTCATCACTAAAAGTTGAACGAAGCGATTGTATGCATTAGTTTTAAGTTAGGCCTTTACTAAAATCGTAAAAATCATCCAACGAAAACCTTCACATAAAGTTTCCATTCTTTCAAAAAATTGCTTTTTTTAAACGCTCACTGTAAACAAACTACTCGGTCAGTTTCTAAGCTGCTACTGTTTTCACAATAACAAATCTCAAATTTTACGAAAATAGTAATGACACATCTCAATAGAGCCAGCTAGTGGTCGTTTGTAAAAACTTTAAAGGGTGCCCTCGTATCACTCGACACCTCTTGTCCTTTACAGTTTTGGGGTTGGTGGTGGTGAGAACTTGGAAGATGTAGTAAGGTATAAGACTTACATGGTAAAAGATGTCCCCTTCAAACTATTATTGATTAGCCTTGCCGATTTGATCATTCACAAAAATATGCAGGGAGACTGTTTTAGTTGGAACACCCCGTATAAGTATGATATACCGGCGTATTGTTAAAAAAATTATAACCTATTCGAAATAGAACTACTACAATAATTTTAACGCAAATATTCATTTAATGAACTTATTGTGTATCTGAGAGAAACGAACGTGTAAAATAGCCGAATGGCCATTCAATCAATGCAATTTACGTCATACACAGTTATAACGTCACGTGTATAACACATTCCCTAACATTACCCTACCCACGTTTAAGAATATGGTAGAGCCAATTCGATTTTCACGTAAACTGACTAAGCGCTTTGATAAGTATATGTAACATACAGTAGTTGCATTTAAAGATGAGCACATGCATTATAATTCATTTAGAGTAGTTTCATTTAGAGAAATCTCACTAAGACAAAATTCATTTGAGTGACTCCAACTTGCTGGTGAAGGGGTGAATGTTGATCTAGATATTGGTGTGCACTATATTCTTGGCTTGTGTTAATGTTTATCTTTTATTCAAAATTTGTATTTACATTTTGAGAAAAATTGTTTACTGCAAAACTGAATTTGCTTGTGTTGAAAAAACTCATGTATTTTATTAGCAACTGTAGTAGTGGTACACTTAAGTGCGTTTGAAAAGAAATTAATTTTTGCCACACGAAATTACATTTTTAATTTATAGTTGTATTATTATTTAACGTATTTGTTTTATTTATAATGGTTGATTCTTTTATAACCATATAAGTTAAACAATAGAGGTACTTAGCTCTAATATACAGAGTGCCCATTTTATGGTGCAACCTCGTAATTCGGTATAGTAAGCAACACACATTGCTTTTCAGGCACAATTTATTATCAAACTGGCATTTTACAAGCCATAAAAACAATTTGTTGTAAATAAACATACAGGTGTATATTATTTAAAAAAAGAATATAACAAATACATTACAAATGTCAAACCAGTGCTTTCTGTTTCCATGGAAAAGTTTCATCAAATTCATTTTTTGTAAAATTACTTATGAAAGCATTGTTTGTTGCCTATTCTGGATAATCAATGGTTATGATATAATAGGTATTGTATATTGTCTACACAAATATTGCCGTACTATGACGATTTAATTATTTAAGTGATACCTATATCTCAACAGATGTTTTATGCATCTGCAACCGCTGGGTAAGGTGAAAGGTTAAGAGAACATGTAACTGCCTCTAAGATACCTAAAACGTAATTAATAGGAGAGGCCCTCCGTAATCAACTGAGATATCTCAAACTGCTGAACAGGGTAAAGGGTTAAGGGAACGTGTAGCTGCAACTAAGCTATCTAAAAACGCAATGGATAGGAGAAGCCTATAAGCCGCTGAGGGACCTCAAACCGCTGCACAAGGTAAAGGGCTAAGGGAACCTGTAGAGTGTAGCTGCAGCTAAGATACCTAAAAACGCAATTAACAGGAGAGATCCATAAGCAGCTGAAATATCTCAAACCGCTGGGCAAGGTAAAGAACTAAGGGAACCTGTAGCTGCAGCTAAGACATCTAAAAAGACACTTAACAGGAGAGACCCTCAAGTAGCAGAGATACCTCAAACGGTTGGGCAAGGTAATGGGTTAAGGGAACCTATAGCTGCAGCTAGGATAACTAAAACACAATTAACTGGAGAGACCCGCGGAGACCAGCGGAGATACCTCAAACCGCTGGGCAAGGTAAAGGGTTAAGGGAACATGTAGTCGCAGCTAAGATACCTAAAAACGCAATTAACAGGAGGGACCTTCAAGCAGCTGAGATACCTCAAACCGCTGGGCAAGGTAAAGGGTTAAGGGAACCTGTAGTTGCAGCTAAGATACCTACAAACGTAATTAACAAGAGAGACCAGTAAACAGGTGAGATATCTCAAACCGCTGGGCAAGGTAAAGGGGTAAGGAAACCTATAACTGCAGCTAAGATACCTCAAAACGCAATCAACATGACAGACCCGCAAGCAGTGGAGATACCTTAAACCGCTGAACGAGGTAAAGGGTTACAGGAACCTGCAGCTGCAGCTAAGATACCTAAAAACGCAATTAACAGGAGGGACTCGTAAACAGGTGAGATATCTCAAACCGCTGGGCAAGGCAAGGTAAAGGGGTAAAGAAACCTATAACTGCAGTTGAGATACCTCAAAACGCAATCAACATGAGAGACCCGCAAACAGCAGAGATACCTCAAACCGCTAGGGAATGTAAAGGGTTAAGGGAACCTGTAGTTGCAGCTAAGATACCTAAAAAACGCAATTAACAGGAGGGACTCGTAAACAGGTGAGATATCTCAAACCGCTGGGCAAGGTAAAGGGGTAAGGAAACCTATAACTGCAGTTGAGATACCTCAAAACGCAATCAACATGAGAGACCTGCAAACAGTGGAGATACCTCAAACAGCTGGGCAAGGTAAAGGGTTAAGGGAACCTGTAGTTGCAGCTAAGATACCTAAAAAACGCAATTAACAGGAGGGACCCTTAAGCAGCTGAGATACCTTAAACCACTGGGCAGATAAAGGGTTAAAGGAACCTGTAGTTGCAGCTAAGATGCCTAAAAACGTAATTAACAAGAGAGACCCGTAAACAGGTGAGATATCTCAAACCGCTGGGCAAGATAAAGGGGTAAGGAAACCTATAACTGCAGTTGAGATACCTCAAAACGCAATCAACATGACAGACACGCAAGCAGCGGAGATATCTCAAACCGCTGAACGAGGTAAAGGGTTACAGGAACCTGTAGCTGCAGCTAAGATACCTAAAAACGCAATTAACAGGAGGGACTCGTAAACACGTGAGATATCTCAAACCGCTGGGCAAGGTAAAGGGGTAAGGAAACCTATAACTACAGTTGAGATACCTCAAAACGCAATCAGCATGACAGACCCGCAAGCAGCGGAGATATCTCAAACCGCTGAACGAGGTAAAGGGTTACAGGAACCTGTAGCTGCAGCTAAGATACCTAAAAACGCAATTAACAGGAGGTACTCGTAAACAGGTGAGATATCTCAAACAGCTGGGCAAGGTAAGGGGTAAGGAAACCTATAACTGCAGTTGAGATACCTCAAAACGCAATCAACATGAGAGACCTGCAAACAGCGGAGATACCTCAAACAGCTGGGCAAGGTAATGGGTTAAGGGAACCTGTAGCTGCTAAGATACCTAAAAACGCAATTAACAGGAGGGACCCTCAAGCAGCTGAGATACCTTAAACCACTGGGCAGATAAAGGATTAAAGAAACCTGTAGTTGCAGCTAAGATGCCTAAAAACGTAATTAACAAGAGAGACCCGTAAACAGGTGAGATATCTCAAACTGCTGGGCAAGGTAAAGGGGTAAGGAAACCTATAACTGTAGCTGAGATACCTCAAAACGCAATCAACATGAAAGACCCGCAAGCAGCGGAGATACCTCAAACCGCTGGACAAGGTAAAGGGTTACAGCAATCTGTAGCTGTAGCTACCTAAAAACGCAATTAGCAAGAGAGATCCTCAAGCAGCTGAGATACCTCAAATCGCTAGACCAGGTAAAGGGTTAAGGGAACCTGTAGCCGCAGCTAAGATATCTAACAACGTAATTAACAATAGACGCCAGTTAACAGGTGAAATATCTCAAACCGCTGGGCAGGGAAAGGGGTAAGGAAACCTATAACTACAGTTGAGATACCTCAAAATGCAATCAACAAGAGAGGTCCGTAAGTAGCTGAGGAAGGTAACGAGTTAAGGGAAGTTGTAGCTGCAGCTGAGACACCTCAACGAACATTTGTAAAAATACTGCTTCTTGCCCATTACAATGAATTCTGCTATGACAACTTACTTCTGCGTTTTAAGGTTTAAAAGTGGATGTTTGAGGTAAAAACATCCTGTATGGGCAATCAAATTTTAAAATAAAAAGGTAGTTTACCGCCTCATTAATTCTGAAACTAATAATACTTCAAATGTGAGCCGCTACAGTACGCTATTTGCCTCCCTTTTGTATTTATGCAATGGATACAAATTATTAAAACAATAACAATTGTCAGAAGAACATTAAATTCTTCTAACCTCGCTTTGTTCTACAATTTCTGTTTTCAATGAACTGATTGACAAAGCGGCGGATAGTAACAATATTTTATATTATAAGTGCTATTAGTTTTGAAGTAATATTTAATTGTAAAATATTTGAATAAATGTTCGGCCAAAGAAAGCTACACATATTCATAACGTTATTAATTTAGTACCATTGACAGCCTTTTCGTCCCACTGCTGGGCATCGGCCTCTTCTCAGCCATGTGTTTCTCCTCAGCGCTAAGGTAGATACACGGGGCACCTACTAACGTTGAATCCGAACGAGAGAAATTCCAGAGAAAGTTTTTAGCATTAAGATCCCATGGTTGCAAGCCGGATTGGGAAATTGTGTGTGGTGGGTTGCAGACAAGATTTTTATAAATCTGCATAGTAATACTTAGGTTTCGAACCCAAGCCAGAACTGACTTTTTACTCAGAAAGCGAGCGCTCTACCAATTGAGCTACCACCACACCCAATTTAGTATGGTACACATCAGTAGCATATTGGTCTCCAGGACGGCTTGAACATTTTGAAGTTTGGTGTATTCACTTTGTGGATTTTGTACAACGTACTATGAATGACTACATCTAAAAACGGATCGAAGAAGGTTCCATGATGACGATGATGATGACTATAAATTACGTCATATCTATGTGTGACCCAAGTACAAATCTAATATCAGTTTTTATTAGTTTCTAGTCAGCTTTGAATTCTATTTGTTACTATCTGATAGAAATGACTTTTTATAGGACTTTGCTCGGGGAATTTTGTACTACAAGTGCGTCATCTTAGAGGATATCAGATTTAATTTGACAGATTTGAATCAAATAATAACAATGAAAAGAACGTCCCGTTCTGTATCGTATTACGTTGGTCTAACAAGCATAGAAATTTAACGAACAGTTCATTTCTCGAAATTTTGATATCAAATTTTATTCTTGTCAGTCACGAACTTGTACATGCAACTTATATTAAACTCGTCATAATGAGGAAATTGAGCATTTTGACGCAGAATAGAGATAACATTATCTTTAAAGCCACTTTTCCTTTTCTAGAAGATTCCCGTTGAAGATCTACATTTAAAAAACCCGCCTTCGAATTTAAGAATCAACATTTTTGGTAAAGAAATGTCCTTGCAATGTGTGTATCAAACCGTTGAACGGTACCGTTCAGCCCGTTCATTAATAATCGTCAAAGTACAAAATATGGAATTCTCCAACCATGAAGCCCGTAGTACTACCATCATTACATGAAATAGGAATTTCATTATATGGTTTCATTCTTCAATTCCATTGATACGGTTGGCGCCAGAATGACATCATCAATATGAACATTTTCAAGCACTCATATATCACATTTTTACAGATTTACGTTATCGTAATACTGCACGAATTAGTTTACGTATAAAGGTTATCAAACACTCAAGCGTATAACAAATTAAATAAATGGATTATTTGGAAAATGCGTAATCAATTCTGAGATGATCCTCCAAAATTTTTCTTTTATTATTGATAAATCGTAAATTTTAAACGATTTATCCACTCATCCACTAAGTATCTACTGACAACATTAACGTGTAAATGTTTTCTTTTGTCATTTAGTAGTATTTAAAAAAGATAGTACTAAGAGTGTTCAGATTTAAACACGATTGTTTAAATGAAACCCCCATTTGAAGACAATTCCAAAAATTAAATTAATTGCAAAGATTGGTGACTCTTGTTAACATATCCATGTCAATTGTTTCGCTATAGTATTATTTTGACCGTTACGATATCCGAAAGTTCTGTTCATTGTAGCGTGGAATAGCGCATAATAATAAAATTTCTTACGAATGAAGACATTCGACTGAAATTCTTAAAAGTTGCGAGCACAATATGGCTAACAGTGACTTTCTAAACGTCGGCTGTCTGGATTTTCGAAATCTTTTACAGACTCGTGAGGAAAATAAGCCTTGTGTATGACGAGTTACAACTTCAGTTAATAGTGAGAATGAAGAAAAAGTTAATGTCCTTATTCAGCAATACAGGCGAGTCAAATTTCTCAAAATTTACAAATTAGTATCGGAAGTGTTAGTTATCATAAACAACAAGCTAAGTAAGATAAGTAACAGGTGAACTCTGCGCTTGTTGGCCAAAGAACACAAATTGAATCGTTTGCAAATAGCTTCTTCTATACTGCAGCGATATATGAGATGACTGTTTGGACTCAATTGTGACAACTGATGAAAATTGGGTACATTGTTTTACTCACGAGCAGTCAAAACGTGCAAACATGCAATGGTATCAGTCCACATCTCCAAAACCAAAGACAGCAAACACTGTGTCATCGGCTAGTAAATCAATAGCAACATTTTTTGGTATTCTTCGGGGTTTCTCTTTGTTTATTTCCTTACAGAACGTCGTACAATTAAAGCAGACTATTATTAGCCACTTTTGTACGGAAAGTTAAGCAGACAATCAGGAACAAATGGAAGAGAAGACAAAGTTCTGTTTACTTCCTCCAAGACAATGTTAGCCCTCATACCAGTGCAAGAACAATTGAAACCATGAACAAACTTTGGTGGTCCTTTTTCCGCATGCAGCAGACAGTCCTGATCTTTCTTCTTCCGATTTTTATTTGTTTGACCCACTGATAAAAATTTTATCTGGGAAAAAACTACAGTCAAATAACGACGTTATTGAAGCTGTTCAAGAGTGAATACGATGCAACCCAGACTTCTTCCAGGAAGGTATTAGAAAACTTCCAGATCGGTAGCGCAAAGTGCATTACTATGACTACATCGAAAAGTAATATAGTTTCCATCGTTGTAGTATTATAATACCTCTTCTTATAAATAAATTCCTGTTTAAATTTGAACGCTCCTCCTAATACCAGTCGAAACGTATGCTGTAGATTATTAGCTGTTGCTATTAGGAACTGTTTTATTTTATAATGAAAAGATTGCTCATGAAAGCCTATACATAACCTCACGAAGAGGAAAAAACTTTCATTGTAAAACAGTCGCTTTTATTGTTATTCCATCTGGTATCTTTTTTAATTTTGGTTTTTTTTACGCAAATCTGAAGGAAATCAGATTCATTTGGCTGCTTGTCTGTATGTGCTAAAATATGGAATGTAGCCTAACTACAGAATTACCAAGTAAACTCAAAAACTCTT
This sequence comes from Limonius californicus, assembly GCA_014611495.1. NCBI lineage: Eukaryota > Metazoa > Arthropoda > Insecta > Coleoptera > Elateridae > Limonius > Limonius californicus. Next base: position 38,543 of record JABXWE010002889.1, on the reverse strand, counting down.
GTTTACAGACTACTTATTCATTATGAAATTTACACTTTTATTGCTTACTGTACTTTAAACATTGGTGACGTAGTTCCGGTTTGCCTAAAGGGTACGATCAGGTGCCAAATTTTTACCGACTTACGTTATCTTAATACCGCACGAATTATTTTACGTATGATAGTTATCAAACGCGCAAACAAACAAACAACAAATTAAATAAATGGCTTATTTAGAAAATACGTAATCAATTCGGAGAGGATTCGCCAAGAGTTTTCTTTTATTAATGATGAATTGTAAATTTTAACCACTCATCTTTTAGTTATCTATTGACAAAGTTAAATATTTTCTTTTGATATTTATAGTATTAAAAAAAGATAGTAATGCCAATCGATACGAATGCCTTAAATTTTCAGCTGTTATTAGAAACTGTTTTTTATTTTACATTAAAAAAATTGCTCACGAAATCGCGTACATCACCTCACAAATAGGAAATAATCTATATTTTGTACCAGTCGCTTTTATTGCTTTTCCAATTGGTATATTTTTTAATGCATGTTATTTTGCGTAAATAAAGACGAAAACTAAATTATTCTATTCTTTATTCTGTACGGTTGCTTCTCTGTATGCGTTAAAACATGGAATGTTGACCAATTGATGAGTTATTACGTAATTAAAAAATCTTGTGTGCAAAATTACAAACTACTGGCTCATTATGAAGTTGACATTTCCATGGCATACTCTATTCTGAACATTGGTGACGTATTTCCGGTTTGCGTAAAAGATACGATCAGTTGCCCCATTTTTTACACAATTATTGTACGTATAACGGCTATCAAACATTCAAGCGAACAACAAATTAAACAAATGGCTTATTTCGAAAATGTGTAATTAATTCTGAGAGGATTCGCAAAGTTTTTTCATGTATTATTGAGGTATTGTAATTTTAACAGATTTATCAGCTCATCTTTTAGTTATTTTTGTACAAAATTAACAAACTGTTCATTATTTTAAAATCAAAAAATTCCTCGTCAAAGCAAAGAATATTTACACTTGTGTAAATATTCTTTGGTCAAAGCCCATACATAACCTCACAAATTGGAAATATATTTCGTTCTATAGCAATCACTTTTGTTGATTTTCCATTTGGTATTTTTTTTAATTCGCTTTTTAAGCAAACAAGGACGAAAACTAGATCACTCTATTCTGTTCTAACATGCTATATAATGTTCGTTCAACTACTTGTCTGTATGTGCTAAAGCATGCAGTGTTACCACATTGCAAAATATCATGTAATTAAAAATCGTATATAAACTATCAGCTCATCACGACGTTAGCGTTTTTGTGGCATACTTTACTTTGGACATTGCTGACGCAAGATTAGGTGCTTTTTAAATATCTATTCACTATTCAATTAGCTTTGTAAATATATATCACAAAAATTAATACACTTCATTAAACAATGTGCCCATACGAGAACTTACATAATACATTGTAATTCCGTACTAGTAACCCATATTCCACATCATTATTCACTTTTATATTACTTTGGATTTGATTTGATTTAAAGTAAAATTAGCTTTAATCTCCAATTCGTAAACTTTTATGAAAACTAGGTAATAAATAATTAAGAATAATGAAACAGGTTACACAAGGTTTTAAAATATTAAACCCATTTATAAGCAATCTGTGGGTGTTTAAGAAATATTGTGAAATAACAACACGCTCTTGCTTTAGCTCTATAGAATTTGTTGTAATTTTTTTAAATTAATTTTCTACAAGCTTCTACTTTGAGAAAATATAAACATTTTTTCTAAAAAACTTGCGCCACATTTTTAAACTTCTAATGCACATTTTTTGTGATTCGCGCTATGAATTTCTGATACTCTGAATTCAGTAGCGTACTCCAGTTATTTTTACGCTGTAAGGGGGTTGATTTATATGTCATTTCTTATATATGTTAAATTAAAAACTGAATATTAATGTCAGAAATTCCCACTTTATCCAGTAATCTGGGTAAAAATGTGTTTCGGAGATTGATTGGTACACAAATATTTAAAGAAAAACATAAAAGAAATCTCATTTGGGGGACGAGGGGGGGATAATCCATAGAGAACCTTCGTTGGCTACGTCACTGCTTAAATTTAAAACTTGCATTTTACACAATGACATTTGTTTTTAGAAGTAATACAGAAGTAAATAAACTTGTTTTTATGGTCGCAATTCCTCCGCTAAATATAAACAAATTGATGACAGCCTAAATCATGTTTCGTGAGACAGGAAGTGGTACCAGAAAGAAGCATAATTGGCGAATACTGAAAGATACTACAAAAACTATCGATGCTGCTAAAAAATCCTTAAAAATGAACCTGAAACCCCAACATGCGAATATTTTATCATGGAAATACATCTCTCTATAGGACAGAACCACACAATGTTGCATAACAATATGAAGTTGAATTCTTATCAATTGACATTTTAGAAAATGAATTTCAATCAGCTGAAAACAGAATTTTAATCGGGTTTGAAGAACGGGGCGGATATTTTGAGTGTCTCATACTATAATTTATTTTACTTTATCATATTTCGTTGTAATGAATGCTACGGTTATAAGTAAGGTTATATATTGTGATGATTTTTGATTCATAGCTCGGTTAATTTCATTTTATAAAGGATACTCGTACATTTGGATGATATCTCGGAATTCGGCTCCATTGTGGTCAGTAATAAAGGGCAGACTAAGACACAGATAACTTCTTGCTTGGTCTGAAGCACTGCCAGGTTCGTTTTCTGCATTTACCTATCACAAAGAGAATGGATTATTAAAAATTCTAATTTAAAAGTTTCTGTATTTATAGAATATAGTATAGAAAGATACAAAGACATGCCTTGAGCTTGGATATAAGCTTAGTTCTGGATTTATTATATTTACATGGGAGTGTGCTGCATTCATCGGAACATTTAGTGAAAATGTGTATTTGACACCAGTGGAGTGCGAAATGTGTATTAGAGGCAGGTATCGGAAATGTTCATTTATAAAATCAGAGCTTGGATGGACAGTAACGCCGTTGAAAAACGAACATTTTTGTAAAATAAATTTAACTGGCAAAATTTGAATTTTGAAGTTGTATTTGGATCCAGGTGCTCTTACTGTAATTTGATGTATTTTTGACATTGTTGCCATGTAAATTTTGTCGGTTGCTAGGATGATTGTTGATAAAACAATAATAGGAGAGCGTCCTTTATACTTTGGTGTGAATGCACGCATTTTTGTTCAGCCATTTGAGGTCAAGAACGTTCCTAGGAAGATAATTGCATTTGGATGTACCTAGCAGGAAGCACGAGTGTACCTGAGAACTTCAGAAAAACACCAGAAAGTAGTAATTAAGCCTGTTCGAATTTTGCATAGAGCTTCATAGGCATTTTAAGTTATAGAACTGCATACCACTGACGTGTAAAGATTCCGCCGGAAGTCAGCTGCGTAATGGGAAATAGTGTCAAATGTCCATTTTCTCATACAATCGTAAAGCGTGATAGAACCGACTTCTGAGACAGAGTACTTATGTTCGGCAGTGAGAAGCGGCATTTCAGCTTAAATATTTGACGACAAATCTATAAAAATTGTCAACTGGCGCCCAACTTACCATACTTTAATGAAAATAAAAATTGAATAAAAAATATGATTGCAGAATGCAAGCTAATTCAATTCTTATTATAACTTTAATTTGATTTAATTATATTTTTATCTTTTGCTAATGATTTCGTAAAAAATATATATATATATTGCTGTGCTGTACTATTAATTAATTAAATAGAATAACTACTAATGATATTTCAAACGTTCGTTGGGGCATAATAAAATAAAGTGAATTGTTAAACCTACACATTGGGCACCATAAAAACAATATCAAATGCTTAATCGAGTTATCCTCCTTTAGCTGAATATCCAAAATAAAGACATTTATAAATGGTTTAACCAACACGAAATCAAATAAAATTGAACCAACCTTCTTGCAGATCTCAGCATCGCTGTTATAATTGGCCGAATTGCGTAAACTCCTGTAGCTAGTAACAAAGCAAGTACACACACAAAGAAAAACAGGCAAAATCAAGAAAATTATCATATAGAAATTAATTAGCAAAATTCACTTCAAAATTATTAGTGCTTTCGCTTAAATGACAGAAAACAATATTCAAGTTCGTAACCCACCGTAATCACCATTTATTATTTTATTTATTCTTCCAAATGTTTATTTTTTCTTTATAAAAAACACCTATCTTATTTATCTGATCGTAACTTTGGTGTACTCCTCTTCTGCCCTGAATTTTGAAATCAGCCAGGTTTGGCGCGGCCGGTCCTTTAGCACGTGATGAATTTCACGAACGAAAGCAGTAAACAAGTTGTCCAGGGGTTTGTTAAACCAATTTATTGCAGTTAATTGTTGTTTGTTGTATCCAAATCTCGGCCACACGTAAGTAAATACAGCTCTCAGTATTTCTTTCCAATCAGGAGACACCATTAATTGTTTATAAAACTTGCATGAATAATTTCCTGTACATAACCTCCAAGTTGTTTCAAGGTAAAACTCCTTATTTGAGTTTCTTCTTTTAATTTAATTTCTTTCATTTCATTGTTTCGAAGCATTTCCTTTTATTTATTTATTTATATTTAATTTTTAATTATTTCTTGTAGATTGCAAATTTTCCATAAGTGACATTGATGTGTGTGTCAACTTGTCCAAGTAAATTATCGGCCGGCTTTAAACAACTGAAAATCGATGAAACAAATGAAGAAACCGACGGAAACTTTCTATTTTTCACTAATTCTCAATCGTAAGTGGAAAAAACACTTTGAATGCGTAAATAAACATTAGCACATTTATTTAAATTCAAAAATACTAACCTATAAACACCAAATACAGATTTAGTGGAGCTGCAAAAAGAGCCTGCTTTCAGGTTGGTGGTCTAAGTGCAACTAACCTGTTTTTCAAGACAAAATTAATCGTTTTTTAGCGAGTTCATTAGCAACCCAATACATACAAACAAATTTTAAAGCGTCCTCAAGGGGCTCAACCAATGACAATAAAGCATTAAAATTGACCAAATTAATTATGAATATCTATAACGTATAATAACATTCTTATCACTAATATTACAGCAAAAAGGAAATTATTATTGTGTTCCTTGCAAAATTACCTTAATTTTGATATTCACTCAGTATATTTTTGATAATGCATTTGGAAATTGACAAAGAAGTTTGCATTAAATTATAAATAAATTATTAAAAACAACCCCAATGTTAATCAAATTTAACACAAAGCTTCCTCACATACATAAGGGCATTACAACACATATATTTTTCTCAAAAGAAAAGTATTACATTCACAAATTTACTTTTTCTATGAAGCTGTCAAAATGATTACATATTTACTTATATTTGTTAAATTACAGCTCAAGAATGCACAAATAAGGTTGAAAAGTATCCTCTAAGCCTTTCTGAAGATGAATATACACCAAAATAACCAGCTTTGCTACCTAGGATTCAAGTCACACAGTTTTTCGATGCCAAAACCAATGACCGGCACTAAAAAATTACATCGTATTTGATTTATATGTGGTTAAACAACCTATTTTCGTACAGGGTAGCTTAATATAACTTTATTAGATTTAGCAATATGGAGTGCGCTGTCACGTTTTCTATACCCCAACAGATTTTAAGTTACCGCACAGAGAAAAGTGTAATGGGGTCAAAATCTGGAGATCTTGGGGGCATTCTATTGTTCTGAAACGAGTCCGGAAAATGTTTGCTACCATTGAATAGCATTTTATAAAACTATTCAATGAGGTATCACAGAGTGGGTGATACCTTTTGATTTTTTTTATTGGAGCAGTTAGGGCCTAAGCGGTTGAATGGGGAAGGTCACCTTATGAATCATGATGATTCTCCCTCCATGTTGTAAAAACTGTTTCTATAAATTTGCAATATCTGTTTTACGTTCAGAGGTATAACACATTGTACGTCTTCAAATTGACACCCTGTTTAGAAACTAATAATTCGAACATGTAGGAATCTTGATAGATTGTGATGCCTCTTATCAAAAAATCTAAATACATTAATATGTTATATGTACAAAAAACATATCCATTTCATATTTATACATGATGGTACAAAATGTGAGGCCAACTATTTGAGACTCCATTTGAAAGGCAGAAGTAGCGCCTTTTCTAGTTCTAGATTTTCTTCCTAGAATATACTGAATACAGAATGCATTCATTATACTATTGTAATTTTAAGCAACGTTTCCTAATATTTACTCAGAATTTCAAGAGATAATAGCTTTAAACGGAAAGGTTGCGAAGTTGTCCTCCTATTAGCACCAAAGCTTTCTCTAGATTTCTCTTTCGAGGAAATGCGAAGCAAGATGTTGCAATAACCAAACGCCAAAGATTTGTGGGAAGGAATTTAGTGTTAAACTTCCATTGGTTCTAATTTTTACAGCGATATTTCGATTGGATGTGTACCGTATTAGATATGAATTGAAATGAAAGTAGGTTCAGCAACAAGTTAAAGAAATGCAAATTAAAATTCTAGAACAAATAGCCAACAATTTTTACATATACAGGGTGTATCAGAAATAGGTTCAAATATTTAAACCAGTAATAGATTGGCTCAAGTAGAATTCAATGGTACTATTCATTTTTCAAAAATCATTAAGTTTATTTTTTTGAATTAATAAATAAAATAAAATGAGAACTGCTGATGATTCATAGAAAATGCATTTAAGCTGTAGAAGGTTCTTACCTAATTGTAAAGTAAATCCAAAGTGGCAAACACGTAAAAACTTGTCTGGCTTGTAATAAACTAGGGAATTACTGACCTACCTAATAGTATTGATTTGTGGCAGGTGATAACAAATTTTTCCACTTCTATCTTACTCTCCTTTGCATAACATGTCTTTGAACTCAAATTTTTGTTATTATCCTGCGGTACTCAAACAATTTTTGGTCAAATTTTCAATTATTATTTTCTCATATCTTAAGGGTCCCATTGCCAAAGAAATGTTTTTTCTAGTTTGTACATATTATAATCTACCATCGGATTTAATATTTGTACCTATTCCTGATACACCCTGTATTTAACATCCGTGAAAACACTAAAACTTTAAGTGAATGCGGATTTAAACAACAATAAAGAAAAACAAAAAAGATTATAATTTCCATAGTAAATGTGATAAGATAAAGCGTTTTTCTTATTAATTTATGTTTAAGTTAATAAAGCAAATATTTTGGCTTCATTAAATAAGACAAATTTACGGGTACATATCCCTAGTAGTATACAGGGTGTACCAAACATACATCACACACATCAAAAACATCATGATATTGGAATGTTTCTGTTTCATTAATGCAAGGTAGGATACAATTGAAATAACCGTAAATGTCTTCTAGGGATATTTCATTTTTTGTTTCTTATATAGTCAAATAATTTTGTAGCTAACCAAACTGAGGAAAACTTTAAAAACACACTCCTTCAGTAAACCGCATACATTTTTATTTCTAGACAATATGTATTTATTATAAATGGCTCTCATATAAACACAGTAGCCTTGGTTAAGTTTATGTAATTTTAACTGTAGTTATGGTACGAAACACCATATAGCATGTTGGTACTAAACTTGATAAATATTTTATTTATAACCATATAGCACAGGTCTCACATTTGGGACATTTTGTAAAATAATTAGATTTGAGTGAAGAAGCAAGCTGTGGGAGCATAGTGTAACACTTACTGGCCCCACTATATCCTAACGGACAATGGCAGTTGTGGTAAAACGATAGTCTCACTATGTATGTATATACGTTAGCTTGTACAAATAGCAGTTTATATGTACAGCTTGCCCAACTTACCTGAAACCCTGGCTGCACGCTTCGCACAAGCAAGATGGAGCTCATTCTAAACTTGAACTCTGCGCTTGCAATACTGGTACAGTCCGATAAATGGTATTAGTAGTCTATAAGTTTAACCATAGCATTTTAACTACAGTCACCGCACCGAAAGAAAGTTTTTATCGCCGAGTGTACTACCTATGGCGACCTGTGACGTCGATCTTTCATCTCACTTCTGCATGTTTTATCTCATTTCTTTGTTTACGCATTTCGCGGCTTCAGCTGAGTTGATAGATCTGTATTTGCTGAAAATGTAATTATTAATCTATTTTTCATTAGGTATATACAAGATGATTGAAAGAAAAGGTCTGGTACCCATGTATAGTACTCTTCAAACCAAACAAAAAGTCGTAATCAGTATATGTCCGGACACCCAGTGTTTCAGACATAGAGGCGATTTTGTATTTTTAACAAATTGCATTATTGTGCAAAAACGAACAATAAAGACAGTTACATGTATATAAATATATCATTTCCCCAAATACAAAGGTTTAGTGAGCTAGAATCGGGGGATCTAGATGGCCACGCAATTAGACCCTCATCCTATCCTTTTGTTGTTATAAGATATAGATACCTATTCCCCGACATTGATTGAAAAATGTGGAGGAGCCCCATCGTGCACTAACTATAAATCAACCCTATCATTCACGGGCACGTCTTGCAATAATCGGGGGGGGGGGGTTATTTAAGAAGTCAAGATACAATTCATGATTCAAACGATTTAGTAAAAATACTGATCATATCAGACGATTTTCCAAAATACCCAGCCTAACATTTAAAGATTGACACCGTTATTAGTAGAAGTAGTTTTATTGCTAAATAAATATTAGCAGCAAAGTTTGGATTTTCTGCAACTTTTTTCAGTATAAATCTAAAAGACACATAATGAAGCATAATCAGAAGTAGTAAGGGCTGTACCCGCTGGATATTGTATGGGATACAATTGTGTACAGGAAACAAATAATAATAATTAATATTTGTTTTTCGTGGCAAATGAAAACCCTATTATTGCAGTTTAGTGATTAAAATACAAAATCACGTCTATCTCTGACACAGTTAGTTTACGGACATATAATTAAGACTTTAATTTGATCTCCGACGCTCCGAAGGGGCATAAGGAGGAAATGAGAAGAAGAAGTTTAATTTGATGAGTACATACGTGAGGCAAATTAATCGACGTTTTCAAATACACCCCGTATGTTAGAGATGTCTAATCAAATATAGAAAAATTGCCATAGCTTTCTACGATTGGTTTTCACATACATTTAAGGCAATTGCATGTTTTTACTTTTACTACCCGTTGTATTTACATTTACAACCCTTCTCTTGAAAACAAACATCGCAAAAAATATACATACAAGAAGTACATAAATAAACGATTTTGTAACCGAGAAACTATGCAGGATAACCCTAAAATTACGGTTTATACCTATGTAAATAGCTTAAAATCAAGCACAGAAATAATGAAAATATATCATTTTCGCCATTTCTTATAATCTGGCAAATAAATAATAAGGAAGAGGAAACCAAAACCACAAACTTAATTCCTATACTAATAATTTTAGAATTCATTAACGAACATCTGTTCGACAAAAAGCAACAAAAGTTGAATTGAATAGTTAAATATTTTTAAATTTCGTTTTTTACGGGATTCTTCCTTTTACAAGTATTTTAAAATTATAGTTATTACTAAAAAAGGAAACAAAGCTGTACACCTGGTAATGAAAATCTGAAACGTCATCAGAGCTAATAAATTCCCTTAGGGCATCTTTTGTCCGGAAGTCCCTTATTAGAGGACCTTTTGTCCGGGAGCCTTTATTAGGCCGTTTAGCTCTGACTTTCTGGAAATTACAAAATGCTTCATATTAAATTATTTTCCTTCAAAGGTGGATTTTAACATGTAAAACTTGATGTAGTTGAAAGCAAGACTATTACGAGTATTTCATTTCGTAAAAATAAACGCAAACTTATACAGGATGTTTAAAAAAAGTTGCATAATTTACCCACGTATAGTACTCATCAAACCAATAAAAGTCTGAATCAACATATACCCACAAACCAACAGTTTCATAATAGAGGCGATTTTATATTTTAATCAATAAACTGCAATAGTAGGCTTTCCATTTGCCTTAAAAACAAAATTTAAATTATTATTATTTGTTTACTGTACACAATTGTATCCCATACCACATCCAGCGGGTACAGCCCTTACTGCTTGTGTTTTTAGGCCCTAACTGAGCAAAGTTGCAGAAAATCCAAACTTTGCTGCCGATATTTTATTTGCCTTATGATATTAGCTAAAGAACTTTTGACATTTCATAATAATATGGTTTGTGTTTATGGTGGTGATTTACATTTAATAGCGTTAGTTAAACGTTAATTTATTCGTGTCATAGATAATCTATACTGGCAGTAAACATAAAATGTACACATAAATTTGAATGACTTCGTTGCCAAACTTCATACTGAAAGTAAATATTGACAACACGTACATAGGAAGAAGTTTTTTTTTGATTGGTAATAATGATCTCGCGGTATAATTGCCCCAAGGTAATGTTATTTTTATTTGCCTGATTTTAAACTTCCCGCCTTTTATTTAGGTCTAATAACTAGTGAAGTAGCCGCTAGGGTGCACTGCTAACCTCAAAGTGTTTACTAACGAAGAAAGGATTTTTCTTTAAAAACCTAGCACAAAGATGATTTTAGTGGAACAATTGACGAATGGAATCATCCTTTCAACATTGTCCTACCAACACAATTTACTCAAACGTTTTGAGCAAAATCGACCTGTACTGGACTATCAGAGGCGAGGTAGACCATCATTTATTGAAGAAAAACAGTTTTATAAGTAATTGTCTACTTAATAATGTAAATATTGCTTAACAATGATAAAGTATTAGTTCGCCAAGAGTAGAGACATTTAGGCTACCCTGTGTAACACCTTAAGTGTATCGATTTATACTTACATGCTGTATCTTATGATATTTCTCGTATATAGCTATATAGTAATATTATTTATAATTGCAATATACTTTCTTCTTGCTTAGTTATATTTCTTATTGTTATCGTTCTGGCAAGAAATACTTTCTATTACTACTTTTACCACTATATATTACATATACAATTCCATGAAAAATTAAACAATCTCAATCGCTGTCGCTTATGAAACAAAATAGTAAGTTTTTGATTAATTGTGGTTAAATGTTATCTAATGGAATTGCATTGCGCCAAGGAGTTTTAACAACATATCAAAGATAGTATGTAGCTCTGAACTTTTAGTAGAGTTCTATCATACCAGTCGTTTTAAGAATCGTTTTAAAACAAGTGTTTAAAAAAAGGTCGAATAATTTACCTACATATAGTCTTCACCAAGACAAACAAGAAAGTCCTAATCAACATATGTATGTCCGCAAATCAACTGTTTCAGAGGTAGAGGTGATTTTGTATTGAATGAATAAATTGCATTATTGTGAATAAATGAACAGTAAAAAGGCTCCAACTATAAATAGCTTACTTTACTGCCTTTATAAAAAAAGGTCTAGTAAGGGGGATCTGCAATTAGACCCCTTGTCCTATTTATTTGTCGTTATGGGTTATAGCTATTGTCCAGCATTGATTGAAAAATGTGGAGGAACCCTTTCGTGCATAAACCACAGATAAACCTTGTCATAAGGGGCACGTATTCCAATAGTGAGGGTGAAGCATTCTTCGAGTCAAAGTGGTCTTCATACCAAAGCCGACTCGAAACTCATACGCCCAAGCTAAGGCATTTAGACCAATAAGTCTATCATCTTCCATTTTGAAAGCGATGGAAAAACTGGTAGAAATGCACATAAGAGAAGGGACACTCATAGAGAAAACTTACATCAAAACCAACATGCCTACCTACCAGGCAAATCATATGAAAGCGCTTTCCATACCCTGGTCAACAGGATAAAGCGCTGCCTGCAAAACAAGGAAATCGCTTTAGGAGCCATCCTTGACATACAGGGGCCTTTGATAATACTTCCTTTGAATCAACGATTCAAGCGGCTAAGAAACATGGTATTCACGACACCTCATGTAGGTGGATAAGAAACATGCCACAAATCCGACCAGTACAAGCCACATTATGAGGCGAAGAGATGGAAGTGTCGGTAAGCAAGGGATGCCCGCAAGGAAAGGTATTATCCCCCTTACTTTGGGATGTAGTTATAAACAAACTCCTCACAAACCTGAATAACGAAGACTACTTTAGCCTTGGTTATACAGACGATATAGTCGTCCTTATAGAGGGTAAGCACGGCAATATAATTTCAGAAATAATGCAAACTGATCTGGCTAAGGTCGAGATATGGTGTTACAAGGAAAATCTTATAGTAAATCCTGTAGCCTCTCACCATTCACTAGGAAGAGAAATCACAGAGGCATAAATCCTCCAGAACTCTTCGAAAAAACTTTGCAAATCAAAGGGGAGGTCAAATACTTGGGTGTGATTCTAGACACCAAGTTGACCTGGAACCAATATTTGCAAAGAACCACTAACAAGGCAAAAACAACCTTGATGAAGAACTTGAAGAAGAGCCTTTGGAAATAAATGGGGATTAAAACCAAAAATGGTCCACTGACTTTACACAACGGTGATAAGACCGACAATAACCTATGGTTCACTAGTATGGTAGCCCAAAGTAAATCAAAAACAAACAATAAATCAGCTTCTTAGTGTTCAAAGACTGGCTTGTCTCTGTATAACTGGAGCATTCAGAAGCACTCCGACAGCAGCACTAGAACCTCTCCTGCAACTTCCTCCTCTAGATATAATAATCAAGGGCGAGGCCCGCATGGGACCGTATCACCTAAACTGCACGGGTAATTGAAGATCCACCCAACACGCATGGGAACACTCCAAAATAATAAATGTAGCATCTGGCCCAAAATTAAAAACGGGAACGAACTACATGTTAACAAAATACTCATTTCACAAACTCTTCGAAGTACGGATAAACTTTAAAGAATGGAGTCAAGGGGAACCACCAGACTTGCATGAAAGCTTAGTATATGGTATACAGACGCTTCACGCGCGAGCAATGGAACTGGAGCTGGTGTATACGGCAGCTAACCAAAATATAGTACCTCCGTATGTCTGGGCTAACTGCCACAATATTCCAAGCCGAAACCTATGCAGTTTTAGCAGCAATAGAAGAGAACATAAGAAGGGTCTATACAAACAAAACCATTCTTATTTTCTCTGACAGTCAGGCAGCTTTGAAAGCACTGAATTAAAACCAAATTAAGTCAAAACTTGTCTGGAACTGCCTTCGTAGTCTCACTGGCAAACCCTAACAAGGTAAATCTTGTGTGGGTGCCGGCCCGCAGAGGCATAGAAAGAAATGAAAACGCAGATAAACTAGCAAAACTAGGATCTGAAACACCGTTCACAGGGCCTGAACCTGTTGTCGGTTTAACTAAGCGGACAGTGAGAGGAGTAGTTAAAGAATGGATCGTAACCAAACATTTGGAAACCTGGAGACTCTTAACTCGACAAAGACAAAGCAAAGTTATAATGGGCCCCCACAAGCTTACCAAAACAGTCCTACAACTTAGTAGGGCTATTTATCGAAGATCCTATACGCAGGCAGTGTGGCGAGGAAGAGGAAACAGCCTCCCACATAATATTCCAATGTGAAGCCTTAGCTCGCAGAAGATATCGAATCTTTGAGGGGAGGGCACTAATCGCAACGAGATACAACGGCAAGCCAGTCTGATCCACAAACTCCTAGACCTGACAAAGGGGACGGATCTACTTGAGAGCGACTAGTGACAGAAGGAAATGCTCAATAGGCCAAAGAGGCCGTAGTGTCGAAGGGTAGAAACAACCCTCCCCGTACAAACAATCTGCATGTCTTCAATCTTAATAACACAGTAATTGCAATTTATAACAGTACTACCTCAACAGTACTACCTAAGCAAAACATTATCTACAGCATCAACCAACAACTACTCATCTCGCTCAACTCCACCACCTTACAAGTAGCTAACACATACGTAACGGTAACGGAAACGAATTACATGTTAACAAAATACTCTTTTCACAAACCCTTGGAAGTACGGATAAACCTTGAAGAATGAGATCAAGGGGAACTACTAGACTTGCATAAAAGCTTAGTATGGTATACAGACAGTTCACGCACGAGCTACGGAACTGGAGCTGGTGTATACGGCAGCAAATCAAGATATAGTACCTCCATATCTCTGAGTTGCCATAAAAAACTCCTAGACCTGATAAAGGGGACGAATCTACTTAACAGTTACTAGCGACAAAAGAGGATGCACAATAGGCCCAAGAGGTCGTAGTGTCAAAGGGCAGAAACAACCCTTCCCGTACAAACAATCTACAATCTACATTCTTCAAAAAGTCATGCTACAGTTCACCAGTCAAGCGATTTAGTAAAAATACTTGTCCTACCAGACGATCTTCCAAAATACCCAGCCAAACATCTAATGAAAATCGATGCTGATGTAGTAGCTCCAGAAGTAAATAAAATATTGGCAAAGTTTAGATATTCTGCAACTTTGCTCAATTTGAGTCTAAAAACACAATGTTTAAAACATAATCAAATACTGTAAGGGCTGTACCTGCTGGATGTGGTATGGCATACAATTGTGTACAGAAAAATATAGTTTTATTTAAATTTTTGTTTGTAAATATGGGAATCCTATAGTTATAAATATAATTTTTGATAGTTTTTATATTGTGTTTACTGTATTTCAATCCAATATATACTTAATAATAAGTTTTGAAACGATTATTAAAATGCTATTATGGAAGGTACAATGACGTTGGTAGTCCGGGCCAATTCAAAGGTTTTTTAACACCAGAACTACATATATAACCATTCCGAGAAGGCAATATTACAGAGTATCCCACGGTCCAGAATGTAACCTCAGCACAGGTATCCATCGGTTTACGACGGTTCTATTTACGCCACAATAACGCATCGCGCCTGTGTGTTGTGTCTGTGGATGCTGTACTGCTGTACTGCTGTAGCGTACTTGTATCAAATAAAGTTTTAGTAAAATTTATTTAATTTCATTAATTAAATAGAGTAAAAATTAAGAGAAATGCAGTAAAGTTAGCTGAACATGGTGTTCAAAAAGTGCGTAAATCACAGGTGATTCGAAGAATAGAGAATGGTCAGACACATCCTAATGTCTGTAAAAGTATGAACTGTGACTACCATTATGAAAAATACAAATAAAATAAAACAATCTGTTTCAAGTACGTTTACAGCAAGAGTAAAAGTATGAGTAGTTTACGGCGCCGTGGAGCATAACTCAGAGAATCTCATATAAATGGACTCAATTTACGCCGGGTCATTTTTAAACAGAACTGCGGCGTAAACCGAGGGCTGTCGGTATTAAGTTGCCTCTATGCTTCCATTCACACTTTTAAATGGGTGGTTAAAATTGTTTTTCGAGTCCGGCCCTGGTATTAGTAACGCCTTGTACAGAACAAAACTATGGAGCTCCTAAGCTCGAAAAAATGTTCATAATTGTCGGTGGGCTCTGTTTTTGACGGAGTTATTTTTAATAGCGATATCTTTTACGTTACGCTATTTTTTTCGGCAGCCATTTTATCCGCCTATAATTAGATAGACGCTATTTTTAGTTACTGTGCTGTAAAAAAAAACATTTTACTTACGTATTAAGTAGTTCATGCCATAATACCACGGAACAAATAAAATATGAACTTTCCACACGAACAATTAGCAATATTTGTAATGTTCATCCAAATTACGCCAATGAACGGTGCACAATTTCCCACACGAACAGAATCGTCCTTGTTTTCAAAATGTTACAATTTAACATTTCTAATTCCATTATATAAAATTCTATATTAATTATTTATTAATAAAAAACGCCGGGGCACAGTAAAAACACCGACTTCTCGGAACGATTGCTTCGCCATTTGCGGTGGCTCTTTTAATTGGTCGAGCTAGAATATGTACGTCATTCTATCTGTGCGTTTAAATCATCGTTTCAAAGTATCGGCAAACAAAGAAGGGCAATAAAATATACGACAGTATATAATATATATTAATTAATAATTATGTTTTATACAATACTGTGATTAGAAAATGTTAGTGGAAAGACCCATTACGTAAACAAAAATGCAAATAAAAACGATATAAACAAAATGTAATTATAAGATGTTCATATTTAAGTACGACTTCATTAACACACAAATTGAATATCGGGTGTTTACATTTGTAAGTTTCTACTTTTTCAAAGTCCGCTTTCGAATTTTGGGGGGCCGTAATGTCACAGAAATGTATTTTAATTTTCAAAAATCCTCTGTAGACTAACAACTGACTTGTATCAAGGACTATATGTATAGTCCTTGCTTGTATGCAACAAGTTGAATTCAAAATAAAATAATTAGTAAAGTATATTTTGAAAAACAATGATTAACATTTCTGCATTTTATATTGTGTCAGAAAATGTGAAATAATAGTCATGTTAAAACCGGAAGTGCTAGGAAATCATCATTTACGCCAAATTATAAGTCATACTTCAAATTTGAAAAAATATGGTACATATATCTAAAAATTATTGACAGCATGACTTTTTGTCAAAAATCACTTTTCGAGGACCCTGTAAATTCACAAAGATGGATTTTAGTCCAAAAATCGTCTTTAAACTAAATAACAACTGCACTCAGAAGAATAATTGAAAACACAATATGGCATTCTTGATTCAAAACAAAACGTTGCTAGAAAGGCAGTATCCTAATATACTGTATTTCGAATCCAAAAAAGTAAAATATACAGGAACTTCCATTTGAAGTGAGACACATGGAACCGGAAGGTTGAGCAAAAAATCATTATCTATATCAAATTACAGAACTACGTCATACGTGTATATATTTCTTTGTACGAATTATATTTAAGAAACTACGGTCTATCTATTAATTATAGCTCATTTGAAATATACGACATTTTGAAAAACCCGCAGTGTTTGAACTCTCGTAGTTTCACAAAGACAGGTACGTTTGAAAAGTCACATTTAAATTAATAATTGACTTCAAAGAAACAATTTTATACGCGTCGTGCTTAGAATTTGATTCATAATCCAAAATATAAAAATATAGAGGGTATTCGATTTGAAGAACGTTACAATAAAATTGGAACTGATATCGTATCATTATTTACGTCCAATTATAAATATTTACTTTTTCTTAGGGTGCTTTGTCTTTTACAGCGATCTTCTCTCCTATGCAAGCATTGCGCATTTTAAAGTACCATAAACGTAGGGGACCTACAACTTAACGTGGGCTGCGAACCATGGGAAGTGTAAACACTTCTACTCCAGAGAAGATTTACTAGGCACAGTACCTTGCTGATTTGCCATCAACTTGCAAAAGAGAACGATTGTTAAAAATCCGATGCTCTAGTGCCGGGAATTGAACCCCAGACCTTCAGCGTGGAAGTCTAACGCGCTGACCGCCTCTATAGTTATTACTCGGTAGAAATTCTATTTGTTTATCTCATTAAATAAAAAAAAACGGAATACAACGTCTTTCGTTTACACCCGGTATTTATTTTCAAGAAAATCAATACCTAATATAGTGAAAATAATTATAAATCGTCTTTCTAAAATAGTTGGTATGGTCGTGTTATCATCAGACAGGAAGCTAAAGTGAGTATTCTTTCACAGGGTGTTTCCTGATTAATGTCGAAAATTTCAGGGGGTAATTCTGTGGCCGATTTTAAGAGAAAAATTAAGAATAAAGAGTCTCCCCAAAATGCTTTACATTTGAAATACAGGATGTTGAATGTTTTCAAAATAATATCAATTTTGCTAAACCATGTGCAAACTTGAAAATAGGATTCGCAATCGTGAAACTTTACCAGCTATACCCGTACCATATTCAGCGTGTGCAACCCTTGTTGCTACAAGATTTCCTTCAATATTTCAGTTTGTGTGTGGTTACCTGGAGCAGTCGGTCAAAATCCAAACTTTCTGGCTGATATATTATTTACAGACGAAGCTAATTTTTTGAGAGTTGCGATTATGGACTTTCTTAACATATACCTATGGGCGGAAGAAAATCCATATTCTACAGTGGAAAGTCCATTGCAGCATTGGGTTCTTCTCAATGTATGAGATGTTATTATTAGAGATGGTATCATTTACATGAACGCCTAACTTGGTGACTCTGACTCATCTTCGTAAAGAATATATAGAAGATATTCGATTAAAGTTAAGGAATAAATACTACGTGGTTATGCACGATGGTGCTCCAGCACATTTCAGTATTGCCGCAGGGAGCTTTTGAACAAAAATTATCCTCATCGCTGGGTAGGTCGTATTGGACAAGTCTTGGGAGGACTTCGACGGCCACCGCGATATGAACTCCCTGGATTTTTTTCTTTGGGAACATGTCAAATCGCTGGACTCTTTCTCTATCAATTCCTTTTTTACCTTACGGTGTCGAGGTTGCCATTCATACATTCGGGATTAATTGAAGGAGATGGGTCCCATTTGGACTTACATCACGCTCCCCTCAACTACATTCGCTCTATCCATTTTCACTATTTGTGTTAATTGTGTGTATGATGTTGTGTGAGGCCTTGTTACTTCTCCTGGTCAGCCAGTGATTAGGAGAAGCGCCGTTAATTGTAACCCAACATCGGAATGGATTACCGAGCTCGATACCGACCTTAGGAATTACAGATAAATTTCAACCTATCCTAAGGTTCGAACCGAGGACTTCGCATTGCGAGCCTAGCCCTCTTACCACTGTGCTACTCAGGATACTCAAATCGCTGGAGTACAAACTCCAATTGTGGACGTAAATGAATTGCGGAGTAGAATTCTCGACTCTTTTGATTTTACGAGGGTTGCTCAACTGAAACCCATCTTTGATCAACTTAGCCTTGAAAACAAATGCAATAATTCAAATGACGTTCGTTAATATTAGTAGTGTTCGTAAGCAACACATTAATAAGTTTCTGGCGTTTGAATTTGATTCTGACTTTTAAATCTTCGATTTTGAAATGGCGTTTGTTGTTGAAAATCCGTCTAAGTTTAATCAGCGCGCAGTCCTACAATGTTTATGCTGAGGGTGTGCAACCATTGCAGATTAATATGCGAATAAAAGCAGTGTATGGAAAGCATGTATTGCGTACCCAACTGTAAAGAAATGGTGCCGAAAACTAAGTATGTAAATTAGGGGCCTATGGATGAGCCGCGACCAGGTGCACGGTGTACTGCATTAACAGAAAACAATATGGCAAGTGTGGAAGGCCTTATTAGAGAAAATCGTCGAATTTCAATTACAGAAATTTCAGAAATTGTTGGTGCGAGTGTATGATCTGTCCATAGTATCGCAATCTGGGTTACAGCAACGTTTGTTCACAATGGATCCCTCGTCTCTTGTCCTATGAACAAAAATGCTTACGAATGGGTTTATCTCTGCGACACCTCACAGACTGTAGGCAAAATGATGATGATTTTCTTCTGTCAAGTTCACCACCACCGAAAAGGTTTAAAGCACAACCTTCTGCAGACAAGGTGATGTTAACATTTTGCTTCGACCGTGAAGGACCCTTGTTGATAGAGTTTAAGGAACCTGGAGCAAATGTCGATGTAAATCTGTACAAGTAAAATTTGAACAAGCTTCATCAAGACGGAAACGTCCAGGAAAACTTACACATGGGGTCATTTTGCTGATATGGCCTCATGTTGCTAATGTGATAAAAGAAAATCCTCAACGAAAGCAATTGGGGGTTTCAGAGCATCCACCCTATAGTCAGGATATATCTTCTTGCGATATCCATATTTTTGGACCGCTGAAAAAGGCGTTAAAAAATCGTCATTTTGAGTCTGACGCAGAAGTACAGATAGCTGTGGAAGACTTCTTCAATCAGCAGCTACAAGAATACTATGAGCACGGTATAGGTCGGTTAGTATAACAATGGGATAGGTGCCTTAACTGTGACGGTAATTATTTGTAATTAAATTGTTGATAAAATTTTTTATAAAGCGAAGATAGGTTTTAATAGAACACACCTCGTATTAGGAATACACTCGGAATTTTTGTACATATACGACAATCAATGGCGGGAAGAATGGCAACATGCTTACTTGCACAACGAGGACACTTTAAACAATTTATGTAATAACCAATGTACATATTATTGATTGTAGTTTTGATTTATTTAACAGTTGATTATTTATTTTCCGGAAATATTCAACACCCTGTATTTCGAAAATAAAGCATATTGCGAAAAAATTTTATTTTTAATTTGTTTTAAAATCGGCCAATGAAGTCTGAAGTTTTTAACATTATTTAGGACATATATGTATTATACTGGTTGCATTTTTCAAGCATATATTTTTCTGATGATGGGAATATTTTTCGCAAAATATTTTTAGAATTTCGTGTTCCATATATCCGCAAAAGTGCAATTTCATGTCCTTGATACGAATGACGCGCTATCAGTACCAGAATATTATTTCTGTAAGCATTTATGTAAACGGTGTGCATAGTCCAAAAACACAGATGTACTTGTTTGAGAATCGCTGATATTCAGAGGTTGAGGGTCTAGCCCGTGGCTATATATACGTACCTTCCTCGAACTGGAGATTCCCTGAAATACGCTACAGCCCCACCACAGCCTACTTAGCGTGAAGTGAAAACACGTTTCCAGCAGTTCCCAGAAGCCCCTTTAGCCCCATCACTCTCTAACAGCAGCGGGGCTGTCTTGCCTTTCGCTCGGTGCGCCGATACTGAGCAGCTGTCGTAGACAGCCGATCCCGAATTATCATTCGCTTTGTGGCCGTACTCGTGTGTAGACGTTTCCAGATCAATATGAGCAACTCTAACCTCAATTTCGTATAGTTTGCTCTGCATAAGTACAAAATTACACGAACCTTTTAAGTCAAAAATGTGCATATATAGTGCGCCCAGACGGACGAGTGTGTATTCAGTGTAATCCTCGAAACAGGTGCAGTGCACAAGTAAAACCTACTTGGATTAAGTCGAGCTAGTGATAATCGAAGACTGAAATTCCAGAATGATACAACACTAACATCATCCGAACTTACAGAAACATAATTAGGTACGAACATTTTGGAATAAATACTACTTTTTGGGTAGGAAGTCACATGTGTTAGGTGCTACACGCACACACGACCCCAGTCCAACCGCCTTTGATCATTTTTACTATAACCATTAGGTGTGATTATGAATGAATTTCAAAATTGCCCCTACAAGCGCGAGGGAACGACTATTGGATAATTGAATTATGCAATAATTGTATGAAACACGTCCTGTTTTTGTGTGGAGTTCTTAGAAATCCAAAGTTGCCACCATTGTAAAAACTGCAATTGTAATAATTTCTGAAAAATCGTAATTGCTGAGCGTTTTTTCCAGCCTGTGGAAGACACTAATGACCTGTTATTAACTTTTGTCAACGGTAGCACTAAAGCATTGTTGCTATGTTTAATTAAAGTGTAAGCTTGGCATTTATATACTTTAAGTTTAATAATTTGTTGCTTCTAGATGGCTTAGAATATTTGAAACAATTGTGGCAACAGTAGGTATTTTTAAAATGTTTAGCAACGTCGCAAATACTGACGTGTGTTTTGTTTTCGATTCGATTTTTTTTATGAAATAGCTAACATAACCTAGAACTAATTTTAGAGAACTTTAAATATTCAGTGTAAACTTTCAAATATCGTGAGTTTATTGGGCGAGTACAAGGCGAGAAAACTACTACAAACATGCAACTTCGTACGTGATATGAGTAAAACATGAATATTTCAGTTAGCGTTAACCATTCTTATTTCGTGTAGAACACATTTGTGGTTGCTTTAATATTGTTCCTGAAGTTATAAACTTCACTAACATATATTTCTATACATTGTAGTTTATTTCTAAGCATACCGTGCAGAAATGGGCAACTTTTTAACGCTTTTTAATTATTCTAACCACCAGCATTCCAAGCAAGAGCAAGTGTGTAATAATAATAGCCAAGCCATGTGTTAACTGTTGCTTTTCCAGAAGTAAATGACCCTGGCGTGGTTCTTGAAAAATCTCTAACAGAAATAAGCATTCATTATCTCTGGATTCCAAGAATTAACAACACGAATAAATTGATGGAGGACGAACATTTTATCATTCATAAAGCTTTGACGTTTCTTATCGCTGTGAAAGGATTGGTGTAACATTAGTGTTGTAATAGTTATTTTCAGTGCTATTCCTAGTATTGAATTCCGTAAAATTCGATAAAATTGCTGTTGGATAAAACCTTTGTTTACCTATGGGAATTCGTGGAACCCCGTAATACATATCGCTAGCAGCAATAATTTCCCAATCTCAACACAATTTTCTTGTGCAGAAATCATTTCTGGAAGACCTACAGGCATACAGAAACGTAAAAAATGCATATTCAGTATACCATTGTGTTTTAGAAAGTTATTATTAGAATAGGTACCTACAATAGCGCGGCTGGAGGCGTAACCGGAAGTTTCAGTTTTTAAGAAAAGGTGGGCATGATTTCGTATTACCACGACGAATATTTTACGCCGCAGTCAACGACTTACGTTGCATATGCTTAAGATATGCCTACAATATCCTGCCCACAGCCTAATTTACTTGAGTACCTTGCCGAGGTCGTTTTGAATCTTGGGAGTGTCTGGATTTTACTTCCAGTACTCAACGTTAAATGCTAGTTAGATAATACAAAGAGGTTTTTAACCTCAGATAAATCTACTTCCTCATTATGTATAGTTGGAATAGCTTTAGACACGATATTTTAAAGTTGCTTTTATACTATTGAGATCTAACACTAAATATTTGACAACACAAAGATTTTTTGTTTTGTTCGTTCCAGTTTTTCAGTACCATTGCTATAGTTATTGTATGGGGTGTCATTTGAACCACTGTATAGGCTGCCTCGTCATGGACAATATTGCTTCTATATATTACTTACATAGAAGGTTTTCATTAGATATAGGTGCGTTGTCATAGTTGTCTTTCATTGTATTCCATTGGTATACTAATATATTTCCAAAAACTTGGCTGTGGTTGTTTCGTTGTAAATGTCAAGATAAGTTTCTGTAGAATTTGTTTTAATAGGTAAACATTTTCGCCAAATTATCCTTGGTTTTGACGTCACATGGCGCCAAAAAACGCCGACACGTTGTTTTTCTATAAAAATACCGAGTATATTCCAAGTCGTGTGGCGAATTATTTATTGATCTTTGTGATCATTCCTTGGTATAGATAGATTTCTCCCAATTTCTTCCTCATGGGTTTTTATCCGGGTTCTCTAATCGTCACTCGGAATTCCATAATGGGCCGGCTAATTGGGGTACTTCCAAGCTCTTTTGTTTACGTGCTTAGTTTAAAAATAAAATTCTAGCAATTTAATCTTAACCTATTTTTAAGTGCACGAAAGTCGTGGGAGCTGTGCGAACGTCTGCGGATGAAATATACTGGCAATTTTTGCGGAATGAAATCATTCGTCAGGGAATTGGCAACGTCTAGATGAAAACGTCACATTTAGCGAATAGATGCCAATTATGTTTGTTTCACTCCCCAATAGTAATACAACCGAGTGGCCATTTGACGCCTTACGTATATATAAAGAACAACGGTATTCGTCGAACGGGACTGGTAGATGGATGACTGTTAGCTGTGGTTGTTTTTGGGAAGGAAAATTTGCTTCGCAAAATTTATATTTTCAAGCCTTACAATCGGTAGATGTCGCAGATAAACCTCCCACTTCTTTCTACCTACGTACATGTCTTTTCTAAAAGATACAAAATTGATCAATTCGTTACGCCTGGCTTCAGTTCTTGGGAAACACGATCTTCTATAAGGCATTGTTTTGTCCTTATACGGAGTTCTGCGAAAGTTACGTCATTGCCGTTTTTGCAAGTAATTTAAGTTTCACTTTGGACAGATATCTTAAAAGTCATGTCGACACTGTTAACAAAAGTCTGCACTCCGCAGTCGCTTTTAATTTATTTTGTATTACATTGTAACAACAGGGGGCGATAAAAACCGCGGAAACTAGATTTTTATATTGCCTTTGAAGTGCGCACATTAAACATTGCGGGAAATTCATGATACGTCGCTTTCGGCGAAATGACTAGAATAAAAATCTTATAGATGCAAATCGCTCAAATACATTACCGGATGTTTGGGTTTACCCGAATTATGTCCATATTTTAACCTAAAATAGGGTGTAGTAGAAACAACCAAGCTTTTCCCGGTCTTGGGATTCGAACATGCACCAAAATTAGACGAAATCCATTGTCAACGCTGTACAAATATTAATGGGTTTTTAATAATTCTGAGTACCCTTGACAGTAGATAAAGTTCCATGAACACTTGATATAGCCTGAATATAGATATGCAATCCGCATAATTATTGATTTAGTCACCATTGAATGTTTAAAAATAAAAATTTCCGTAATGTGTGTACTTGTATTGCTACTGGCACTCTTAAACAATGGTGCAATTATTTGTTATGCTCAATAAGGCTAGAACGAGATTGAGAAAATGTTCAGTTAGACATACATGGTAGCAGGGCAGATGCGTACTTGTGGATTTTACAAACACATCTGCTAAAATATGGTTTTGCTTTTGTGACGACCATAAACTACGAAAATATATACAATATATAATATTGTCAATTGTTAAAACTGTAAGAAGCAATTTAAAAGCAAAAGATTTGGGTATTTGCCAATTTTAATGGCAAGTCTGGATAATCAAAATCGAATGGGGTAGTTGTGACGACCGCGTGCTATACATTATATATATACATATGTATAAAATTTGTTTAAAGAGCATTTGGGGATTCAAAATAATCAACATTTTTGCCATCTCTATATTGAATAGATTTTTCGTTAGTAACCCCTTATGGGGGAGGCCCTTGCAAAACAATGGAATGTTGCGGGCTAATAAAAAAAAACTACAATAAACAATTATTGGCACCCACGAAAATTCCTATTTTTGTTAATATTCAGGGCGCCGGTAGTGATGGTGGTCGATAATATAACTAAAATTATCTGTGAACTCGAAATGGGTCATAAAGAGGTCATCACGCTCAATGACTCCTATATCAACAAAGATTACCGGCTCTTGACGATTACGAAAGTTCCAAAATACAACAAATCCTGGCTGATTTCCGGTATCGATCATGCGCTCACATTTATCGGAAATCCTACCTAATCCGCAACCGCAAACTGCTCGAACTGCCCAAAACCGAACACGTTGTGAAACGCTTCGAGGAGAAGTTTCTTCATAATCGTTCAGGCAAGGTAAAGAAGATTATTTGAGTTCCGTCGAAAGGCTATGCATTGTGTTCTGCGAAAAAGCGTCGATCAGGCTTCTCGGAACCGACTCCAGCATGCTTCGTGCTGCCTCTCCCTTCATCCATAGCGCCGCGGCCTGCTAAGACGAAGACGGCAAAACTTGTTGAACGCACCTGCATGTGGCGGGCTCGAGCGCCTCGGTCTACTGGGAAGTACGAAACTCAGGTATAAATCTTGATCTCTCCCTGTCTAAAGCTTTAGGAACTTGAGGGAGCTTTTGTCACGGTGACGGTTGCAAATCCACCATGGATTCCGTTAATAACTAACGAGGATAATTCTTGGACCCCAATCGCGAACCACATATATGGGAACGACACGAATTTATCCTTCTACGAAAACTTGATTTGTAATTTTTTCCATCGTGTAAAGCATATCAGATTGCGATTCTTTAGAATTTCACCATTTTTCATTTCGGGAAGTCTTAGTTAATCTATTACTTTGAATTGTAAACTTTTAAACCCATCGCTAACAGAAGATGCTGGATACATGTGAGACGTTCAGCTATGTATGAAACAATAGATGAACACTTATGGCGACCTCTTACCCCTACAATATATAGGAGTATGATATTGTGGTGGCAAGAGATTTCCATTTAAGTGTACATACGGAATATTTTTAGGTTGATTTGCTCAGCTATTATTTAGTAAAAGTAGTTCAGTTTTAGAAAAGAGTATTTTGGGCAAACATCAAGATGGTTGACTTCCGGTTTAAGCGGAAGAGGCAGCTTAATTTTAAGGAACGCCTTGTAGTCTTAGGCTAATTCGATTGTATCACTGTTCCTTCATAAAAAAACTATAATATAACCGTCTACTTAAAGTATATAACCTCCGGTTATAATTTGCCAAATGCAAATGTATATCTTTCCAAGTTTAAGTCGATCGAAAAAATATGTTTTAAGGAAAAGTGATATAGTTTAACGAAACGCCCTGTATTTTTAAGCCAATTTGAAAAACAACTTAAGGAACTATAATTCAACTGACCTAAAGGTAATAATTACCCAGATATTTGCATTTGAGGAATTATTTCCAGTTGTTACGTTATTTCAAACGCAAATATCTTGTTTATTATCAACTTTAGACCCCAAGTTGTATTATAATTTTTTAAAGAGAAATTGTCGTACAATTGAATAAGCCTAAAAAATACAAGGTGTTGCTTGGAAAACTTAAGATTATGGCTTTTTCGCTTCGGAAACCAGTCATCTTGTTTTGTTTCCCCAAAATACTCTTTTATAACACGCTTTTCTGTAGCTACTGATAACTAAAACACCCTGTATACTTAATATCACTGGCATCACTCAATTCAAACGAAACAATAGCAAAAATGTAACCAAATTTCCGTAGTGTGTACGTAGATTTGAAGAGTTTCTAAGAATGTATTGTAGAGATTACTTGGAAAATGTTATTAATTATTACGAAATCAGTTATTAATCGTTATAGATTATTTTTTAATAAAGATAGCGCCGGTGATTTACTAATTGCGATATGTAAGTCTCGAATTTCTTCAAAGAACAAGTCGGAGGCGAATTCAAATTGTATGATTCATTCCAAGAACTGAAAATTAATTAATCTTGAAGATAAAGATTGGTTAACCAGAACTATATCTTTGACTTTCTAACTCCCACCTCTCGCCGAGCTTTCTATGAGGTTTGCCTTTTGCGTGCACAGTATAAGCTCGGTTGCAGTAGCTGTCATTAATGATGTCAGCGACTGGTTTTTACGAGCATCCTCAAATATAAGAACGATAAATAGTACGCGCCAATAAATGCATGTTTGTCTATTTATGTCACTTGCTTCTGGAAGAGCAGTGCAGCGACGCCCACTCTTGGTGGCCTTTCGTGTAAAAGACTTCTTTCCAATTCTACCAGGTAAAATTTAAACATCCTTTTTGCATTCCAAAGCTGAAATAGGTCCGCTTCTCGAATAGCCGGAATTTCCTATAGCGTCATTCGAAAATTAATTATTAAAAATCACTTTCCACGCAAATTATTGTTAATAACAAATTTTCAGAAACGAAATAAATTCCTTCTACTAGTCGATGAATAAACATACGTTAAGCAAAAGTCTAGAGTGGTGCACTTCTACAAACCTCTGTTTACTAAGTAACGTTAAAGGCCATAAAAAGTACTAAACTGGTTTTAAATTCGTTAGAATAGCTTTAATTCACCATAGCTTCATCTTAGGTCATGCATACAGTGTAGTGCAAATGACCTGTTGCTTGTGGAATTTAACTGTTATTTATTTTACCTTGAAGTTTTGAATTCTACAATAGAAACCAAACGGATTCTGGCATCAATATATTTTTAATGCGGTAGGGCGGAAATGTTAAGATACAATCGTACTATTACGTCGCTAATGCGGCGAATCGTGTCCATTGAACTATCACCTATATAAATTAAGGGAGGGATTTTACGAATAAAAGCGAACCCCCGGTATATATACAACATAAAAATCGGACCAATTGAACCATGTTACAACAGAATGAAGTAACGCTGCGCGTCTATAACGTTACCTTTGCGTTGTATGTATGTAATAGAGGAGGGAAAAAAAGCCGAAAGCTACTTAAGAATAGTTTTGCTCAATCTAATTTAATCGTCTGCAATGATTTCCTGGTAATGTACGACTTCCTACCATTTTGTCCAAATGAAATAGATTTTAGGTATCATTTAAGAAAACGGTATTCAAAGCGTTTTTTCTTCGGCTCTTAAGGCACCGAAGCCACTGGGGCTTATTGTACCTTGGCTAAAATGTATTTTACTTAAACGCCCAAGAGAAATAGGTAGTCTCGCCGGTATCGGACCCACTCTCGAACGCCCCAAATTTCTTTTAACCTCGCGCCTTCCCAGGTTCCCTATTAAAAGAAAACTTTCACAGTTAATGTAATTACGAACAAAAAGGTAATTTTGTATAGTGACAAGGGCGTCGCTAGGTTTTTTTTCTGGGAGGGGTAATTGAAAATTAAAGACGATATTATATATAGGATATTATTATATAATTACTGAAAAGATAAATAAAAACATATTCTGTAACAAAGTATAAAACTCATAAATAAAAAAGATTACAGGTCCTTAGTCCTTATGAATTGAGCTCATAAAATAAATTCTAATTTTCTCTTTTTCTGGGAAGCAAATCTATTTAGCACTGCATCGTAATCTATTTCACATTCTCGATGGAAATGTAAAAGTGCTAAGCCTACCAGCCTTTCTTGACTCATAGTCGATCTTAAGTAAGTTTTTAGGCGTTTCAATGAAGAAAATGAACGTTCAGCAGATGCTACACTTACGGGCATGACCGTTATCAAATGTAAGGATAAATTGATGATCGGAAAAGTGTCTTTATCACACATTTTCAAAACATTCACCGCACTTTCTTGAATAGGCCCTTCGGTTGTTCTAAGATTTTCGCCCCACAGCTCAATTTCTAGCTGCAGTTTATTGAAAATATACTCCCTACTCTCTTTTAAGAAAGGCTGTAAATAATAACTCAAATTATCAGCCATTTTTTTCATTTCTGCTTGATTTCTCTTCAGTATAAGAGAAGGTAACAGGCCATTGATTTCCATGGCAGAGAAAAAAATTGAACCAAATCGAAAATTGAGATCCTGTAAAACATTATCTAGCAATGGGATGAATATGCTGATTCTGTAATATTCCTCAGGATCATTGGTAGCAACATTTGCCCTATTTATTTGTCTAGCGTTGACTCTAGGAAGGTGTATCGAAATGTCCAATTTTTCGTGAAGATCTTTTACTTCTTCGAAAATTGAATGGAAGCAAGTATCGATATTATCTTTTATTTTTTAATACCGAAATTATACCTTCAACTAATTTTTGTGCAACACTTTTATCGAGCGTTTTTTTCTGTAGAATTCTGCTCAAGTTTTCTGTTAAGCTTAGAAAATGAGCCAAACAAAACAAAGATGTTATGAATTTTGTAGTAAGCAATGAATTCATCAATAACTGTGATTTCGAAGAAGAGTCTGTATCTTTCCACTGAGATATAAGTTGCAAGGCTTTGATAATATTCTGGAACGAAAGCTTGAATACTAATACCGCTTCGTGTCTTTCTGACCATCTCGTTTCACATAACTTCACAAGTTGACAATCATTGCAATATTTCAGCACATGATTTCTTTTTGGTGAACTTTTGAAAAAGTTGATAGTTTCCTTGATGATACCTACCGCATTCCGTATATCTTGTACATTACTACATTTGGAAATAGATAAATTCAATGTGTGGTTATAACATGGACATTTGATCGCATTCCTGCATGTTTTCGTTATCTCAGAAACAGCCCCTTTTTGGTCCGATAACATAACACTGCAAGTATCAGTTCCTATACCTACACATTTTTCTTCGGGCAAACCAATATCTTTCAAAAATTTAATGACAGTTTGCCCCAATATTTTGCCAGTTAAAACAGGTTCTTGAGTTCCACCATCATAGTTTTCTTCATGGCAGTTGATGAAGGTGAGGAAATCTTCGTGAACCTCGTAGTTTTTGTCAATATACCGGATCACAAATGACATTTGGGAGTTATTGCTTACATCAGTTGTTTCATCAAAAATAATGCTGTAGTACCCTGTTTCCTTGATTTCCTTAACTATAGAATTTATTATTTCTTCGCCACAGCAGGAAATAAGCTCATTTTGAATCATGGCACTCAAATATTTAGTGCGGATCGTAGCTGTTTCAAAATGATTTTTCAGAACCGAATCATCTCCACAAGTTTCTATTCGGTGTCGTATCAATTCCCTGAGATTACCCTCATTGATTTCAGATGCTACTGTCACATCCAAATTGATCTTATGACCACGAAGTGGAATATTTTGTCTCCCCAAAAAAATAATGCTTTGAAGAATAGCCTTCAATTTATCTCTGTTTTGCTGGACCTGTTCGCAACGTTTAACATCTAAAATATTAATGATTTGTTTCTCTTGATTTTCATGAGTCTTCATGAAGTTCATTGCTACAGTTACAGCCTGCTTGTGGTAAATCGCATTTTCGTGGCTTGTAAGATCCCCATCTTTCCCTAGTAATTTGGAAAATTTTGTTAGTGGCATGACAACTAACTTATTTAGTGATGTTGCTTTGTTCATTCCACCACTTTTTGCAAATAAAAAGCAATATTTACAGAATATACCCCGTGCAAATTTTGAAAATATCAGCCAAGAGAAGTTTTGAAAATGTTTTTCTGACAAATAACATTTCACCTCTCTGTTATTCTTCAGGTGAACAGAATGTGGGAATAAAAAGGTTTTGTTCGGAACAAATGCTTTTCTTAAAATATTGTACTTCTCTATATCTGTTAGCATGTGCCCCACGAAATATCCGACATCTATTTCTCCTTCGAATTTAGCTGCATTGTGATGCTGAACTAAAGTTTTATCTTCACTCCCAAAAGGTTCGTTTTTTTTTACATCTTCATTACTTGTATTTGGGATTGCAGTATCATTTTCTTTTTGCTCTAACGAATCAACAGATGTGTTTTCGTTTTCTCGCTCTGATGACTTGGATTTTTTCGATATAAAGAAGTCCAACGTTTTTTGAGATCTCTTATTCATTTTCTAGAAATGAATACAAGTTGATGAAAAATGGTGTTCGTGAAGTCTTATGAAACATACCTTTTCTAATAACAATTCACAATATTCACATACACTCAAAACTCAAAATGTCAATATTAACTTGCTTTCTTCTAGTTGGCGTCGTTGGCGAACATGCGACAGGCTTGAACTTGAACAAACTAAAAACTGCATACTGCATTCACAACTCCCCCGTCCCGTGAGCCGTGATCAAACAGATCGCACAAATTAGGAATTGTTTTGAAAGCGCGGTAAAGAGCGCCGTGCCGTGGTCCGTGGTCAAAGCTCGTGACTGGTGGCACGGATTTGTCAGACACAAATTTTATGACTATTAGCACGTGGGGCAGGGAAATTTCGTCAAATGACAATTACAAAAATGGTGGAAAATTATTGATTGATGTAGAACTGAATAGAATATCGAATAAAAAAAGTTTTGTGAAAGAAATATATATCTATATACATATTTCAAGTTTTGTAGGTCAGTATTTTCCTGGGGGGGGGGTAATTACCCCCATTACCCCCCCCGTAGCGACGCCCTTGTATAGTGATAGGAGGAAACAGTCTGAATCGTTTACCGTGGGATTAAATAATAGATAGGGAAGACAGGAAGAATGTTTAGTAAATCTAATTAAGTCATCTGCAATGGTAACAAAACGGTGATTCTATATTGTAATAGGTTGTCAGCACAATATAAGGAAGAGCGTCTTGATAGTATAATGAAGTTTGCTAAAGGATTTTCCCATTAGGTTAGATTATGAACAATAATAGACGCAGTTTGTATGGTAATAGGAAGAAGTAACGTGATTCGCGTATGACGTTACCACGCGATAAAGTAATAGATAAATATAAGAAGGGGAAACCGAAATCTACTTAAGTATAAATTTTACTCAATCTGTCGCAATGGTTTTTTACCAGCATACGTCAAAGGTGGTTCTATATTGAAATAATTTCCAGTACCATGTAAGGAAGAATATTTTGATAATTTGATGGTTTTGCACCATAAACTAACGTTTTTTTTTCTTCGTTTCAGACTGAAGAGAACGGGCATGGCATATGCCTGCAATGTTAGGCTGTAGCACGGTATGTCCCAAGTGCCAGCACCAGTTCGCGTGCTGCCCACCTACACCATGCTGCAACGCGCGTCGATCACTGCATGCTCTAACAGGCGGTGGGCTGGTGACGGCTCTGGCTCCGGCCTTGATGTCATCAAACTCCTGCAACTCACCCCAGATATCTCCGAGTGCACCACTGACGTTCGTGATGCCCCCATTTGCGCCTCTGCAACCGACTGTCTCTCCGGTAGAAGCCCGACCAGAAACCGAGCTCCAGAGGCTTGCCGACACCGTGCGGGCTCTGCGCCTATCCGGTTGGTACTACGAGGGCATAACCTACCAGCAAAGCCACGACCTGCTGAAGGACAAACCTTTGGGGACGTTCCTGGTGCGCGAATCCTCGGATCCGCGGTTCCTGTTCTCTTTAAGTGTACAGACGGAGCGCGGGCCCACCTCAGTGAGGATGCACTACATAAACGGTTATTTTCGCTTAGACGCTCAGCCGCATTTACAAAGTGCTATGCCCCTTTTTCCTAGTGTCGTGGAGCTAGTGCAGCATTACGTGCACCAGTGCCGGAACGCAAAGAATGTGGCCCAGGCTTGGGTGGACCCTAAAGGCAAGTGGTATAGCGCTATTTTGTTGGACAGACCTTTACGAAAGGATGACAGTGCGTCGAGTCTAAAGCACATCGCGCGACTCGCAGTCCACAAGGCTCTACAAGCATCAAGCAGGCCTCGCCTGACTTTACTGCCACCCCCTCATACTCAGCTAGAGCTACCGCCTTCCCTGACGGCTTACTTATCTGAGTACCCTTATTCGCTCTAGCGGCACCAAAGACTGGCTGGTACCTTTACATACCGGCCCTTCAGGGAACACCGCAGAAGTATTTATGTGCGATGCGTACGTCGCACCTTTAGCTAGATAGTGTAACAAATTATTATCTTTTCTGTTTGTTAATTACAAAATTGTAATGTTTGTCATGATGATACATACACTGAAAGTATTCAAAAATGTATAAGGACAATAATGCATTTGTTTATCAAGTGAAAACTCGAATGCAAGTGTTAACTTAATTATCTAAATTTCGGCGGCCCATTTATACATATACTTGGGGCAGCGAAGCAACCATGCACCTCATTCGTTTATAACCTTAAAATAGCGACACATGTACAGCGTGTAGGCAACCAACGTTGCACCTGAGTGTCTTGTTAAAAATGACGTCATAAATACTGATGATGTAATTGCCCAATTCAGTACACCAAGTACACACATACTCTTTCTGCCTATTTTATGAGAGCAATAATAAGTATGTATTACAAAGATGATAGGAATATTTTTCTGGGGCAGATAATTCTTCGGAAATCTTCTAAATCTTTTTATAATGTCATATTTAATTCTGATTAGTATAAAGAACAAAAGAGAGAGTAAAAAAGCAATGGATATCGCAGCAATGAACTTTACGTGTGAATCTGGTTTTTATAACTGCCGGTATTTACAACAAAATAAACAAGTTATTATTTATAATTAGCCTTGTATTAAACATCTGTTATCAGTAAACGTAATCAGACTGTAAAAGAATATCTGCAACTGAGGAAAATATTCATATTAACATTTCTAGTTTGGTTTTGTAGAACTAGGCAGCATTTTCATGTAAATGCAAGCTAATTTGCAAACATCTTGGTACTAAATTGAAATCCGAGTATTTTATCTCCTTAAGTAATTTAAAAATTTTCCTAACAGCTTGTGAATTATTTATAAAGCACGAATATATCATCGGATTTAGGAATTATCTATGAATTATTACTAAGTTGTTTTGTATATGGATTATTTGCATTTATTGTTTGCTACAGTTAAATTGAGAAAATTTTATATTATTATCTTGTTTGACAACAAAGTCGTTTACCGCTGTATAATTTTCCACTGTTTGTTCTGTAGCAGCTATAAAAGTGTAGCTAATTATCAGGTAGATATAAAAGTCCTTTGGTTTACCAGATTTTTCAGACCTGGCAAGTTAAGAATTAATTTGAGATTAAAACTGTTGTGTAAATAGGTTGTAGAAATATTTTTTAAGCCGTTTCTCTACAATGCCAAAAACTATGCTAAGCATTATAGAATTGCAAGAAATGATTCTATTAGAAATTTGATTTTACGAATCTAATACTTTTAAGATAAAATTAAACTGTGTTCACTATTACATCAAGCTGTACTTTTGGATTACATACGATAGAAACTAATTTGAAAGTACTGCTTTCTTAGTACCTACAATGTAGGTAGTATAAAGAATACTATTTGCCAAGCAACTATACAATTCAATTTGTTACAGCCTTATAGTAAATAGCAGCAGTAATAGGAAAACATAAAAGAGGAAACTAGTCCCGATCGTAAAAGTGAGGTAACAACTTCATATGTTGGTTTGATTAAATTTCCAACATGATTGAGGTTGTTTACCTGCTATCTGTTTAGATTTTAAAAATAGGCAATAAGAATAGTTTAGTTTTGAGATTAACAAACAGAAGATATTGTAACATTCTATAATCTGATTGTGTTTTATTTATATTGTCCTGTATAACATGTATGTAAACGGAGAGAATGTCCTTAGAACAATTTTGTATGTGAGAAAATAAAGTGAACTGTATTTATTACACTAGTTAAATATATTAAATTATTTATTACTTACAAATTTGTTTTATTCTACAGCTGTATATGTGCGTAACTAAGTGATTTTTATAAAGGTTTTTATAAAAATTCGTAAGATTTTTCTGTGAAATTAGATATTAGCCTAACAGGCTTAATGTAAAACTTACTAAATAATTCATGTCTCACATCAGAGATTTCCATTATTTTCAAAAATATCACTAATATCAGCCACACCTGCCTAATACAAAAGTACACACTAACCTCACTTTTTGTATGTTTACAAACTATAGCTGATAATTTTCTAAAAACATTTTTACTGTGTGACACATCTTGCAAATGTTAGTGTGGAGCATAACGTCATGAATTTTTAGAAACAATTTTTATAAAAACTTTTCTTAAAAATGTTGTGTGAGACGAGCTCTGAATAATTTTATTAAAGCCATCTAAGTTACTACATTTGCAAAACATTAATCGTATGTTTACTCATGCAGCACAAGGAATTTATTAGCTATTCTCTATTCTTTCAATGGTTGCTGTAAATTCAGAGTACTCTAAAATACTTTCAAAATGCAGGAAATAACCACATAAGTCCTACATCTAAAAAAGCAACAATAAAAGATAATCTTCCAAAGGTATTTAAGCTCGCGTTAATAAACATTTTGTATTGTTTTGAAATAATCTACATTTCATAAGTAAGTATGTACTCAAGCTCTTGTGCCATTTTGAAATAAATAAGCTTTCTTTTATACTATAATACATGCTGAAATATATAACAAGCAAAAACTCAACTTTATAATGTCAATTCTTTTAATATTTATTTTTATGTTGATAAAAATTGTAATAATAAATACATTTCTGTTAATAGAATATAGAAATAACCTAAATTCATAAATGATTTATTAATTATTTATGAAAAAATACTTATCCTCAAACAATGATCCTTTTGAGATAGTGGAAAATAATTGCTCAGATTATAGGGTTCAAATACATGAACTTTTGCAAAACTCAATGAGTTGTTTTTCTGGCCCACACAAATAATCACTGGTCACTGATGGCAGAACCCATAAAAATAGGCAAGTATTTATAAAATAAGGGATCAAATGTAGCTATTTATATCTCAGCTGCATGTCAGATGATGATGATGATTAAACTTTCATCTTTATTCCCAATAGTTGTTTCCAAAGTAAATGATGTAGCTTTGAAGATCAAAAACTTTATTTTTATGTTTGCAATATAGAGAATTTCACTTTATTCTTTAAGACAACTTGAATACAACTTTTCATATATACCTACAGCGTGAACCAAAAAAACGTAGGGGAAAGGGGGGCACATTCAACCATTTTTGATAAAATGTTATTTTATTGCATTTCAGCAATATATTAATAAATTTTATTTAATGCGTACTAAATTACAGACCTTTGTACAGAAACTAGACCCAAAACAATCTTAAAAAATTTTTTTAAAAATATTTTATACCATTTAGAAAAAAAAGTTGCAAATGGCTGAATATGCTCCTCCGGTGGGGCACTTTCGACCGTAAGGTGGGGTAGTTTCAACCATAGTCATTAAAGAAAAAGAAATAAGCATTTCACTGTAAAATTGCTTAAAAATGTTAACAATAACGTTGATAACAGAAAAAGTAAACTCAGAGCACATTTTTTTATTAAATAACAAAGTACAAAACACCTAAAAAAAGTATTAATCTATGTTAAAGGAAGAGATAGTCATCCCAAAGGTTAGTGAAGATGAGGTTCTAGCTGGTTTCGCAGAATTATGGGCTGGTAACTAGAACTATGTCGCAACGTTCAAAATTCATTATTTCCTATTACTTCTATAACCTTAACAACGTAGTAGTTGATCTTTGATTTAGTAGGAAATTTTATTAGTAAAAAATCATCTTCATTGGAGATTTCATCATCTTGTAAGAATTCAATTTCGTCGCTAAATTCATCACTAGGATTATCAGATTCTAGAACTATTGATGTGTCAGACTCACTTGTGCTACTATCTCTTCTAACATTTTTGTTTTGCAAAGATTTGTTTAGTCACTCTTTTTATATTTCGTTCTTCCTTAATTTTTTTTGCGCATTTCCCTTTCACGTTCCATCTCTTGTAATCGATCGTTTTACGGAGTATCCGTGTAAATTCTGGATTTGCCCCTTTTGCTTCAGCCCCGGTTTTGCTTATTTAAAGTTGGCCTGGGAAATGGTCTCAGTAAATCAGGTGTGACAATATTGGATGTTGTGGATGGTTTTTCTGTAATAACAAAATTCTTTTCGGTGGTGTAAATAGTAATGCTGCATGAGACGTTGATGGAAGATTTGCTCGAGTTCCTGTATCATCCGGCAAATTGTCTTTATGAATATCTGGATCATCGGGTAAATGATCTACATTAGTGGCTGGAATGTTTGCATGGCTTGAATCTGAATCAACATTAACAATTTCGTTTTTTACGATATCATTGTTGGTAACATTTGCAAAACTTGCTGCAAATTTTTCATTGCTAAAAGCCAATATGTTAACGGGCCAGAGCCCTGGTGTTTCGCATATGCTTGCCTTATTTGCCCTATTTTTATTTTTATAATTTCGCACCATCTGAAATACAATCATAACTATATTCAAAAATAAATAAAAAGTGATTGTATTTACGGGGCAGATTCAACCACTGGTTGAATGTGCCCCACTTCTAGTGGTTGAATGTGCCTCCCTATGATTTTAGGAGAATATTATGAATCAATAGCCATATCTTTCATTTTAATGTTAGAACTGATTTAGGGTAATATTTCAGAAGGGCATAGAAAAAGAACGGACCATAAATGATATTCATATTTACGAAAACGCGAATGCATTACAACAAATTTTTTCACTATCCAGAAACTTAAATATCTCACACCATTTTTCTTCAACTCTTGTAGAATTCTTATTCCATTCCCCAAGTCTCGCATTTATTACGTTTACCACGTTGTTAAATTCATCAAAAAGTCTATCTTCATCCAAACTATCAATATATTTGTTAGTTTGTATTAAATATTTTAAAGTTTCCTTAATTTCAGCCCAAGTAGGACAGTGCATTATTTGAATCCAGCTGAACACTTTAAGTGGAGTGAAATTGGCACCCCATTTCTCAATATATAACACAAATGTATTATAAAATTGATCCACTTTTTCTTTAAAGAGTATTTTACTGTACAAACCATCTACGTGCACTAGAAAACGGGACAATTCGCGTCCCGTTTTGAATTTCCGGGACAACGGGACACGAAGCTAAAAAAAGGGACAATCCCGTTAAAAACGGGACGTATGGTCACCCTATCTTAATATCCATATCGTGATAACATTCCAAAGCATTATTATGAAAGGTTGTAATTCCATAAGGATTGCAGGAAACACTTTAAATTATAAATGTGTTAAAGTGTATTTTAATTTGAGGTCTAAAAGTCGTTATTAAATTGATGCTGCGTTTCTACCATCTATACCACTCTGTATAAGACTAACGTAGTATCAAAAGCTAACCAGTAGTTATTGCAATCAAATACTGTAACTAAGGGAACAAATGTAATACTTACATTGTCATACTCTCAAATATTCAAATCAACCTACCTGTATGAAAATATCTTTTTATATGTATAGTGACTTTTTTACAACACCCTCGGCCGTCGATCGCATCCTAAACGCCATTTGGCTTTATGTAATATCTTCCTAGCGAAGTTAAATGAAATAAATGTGACTTTCATTCCTAAACCAAGAACGCAGGAACAATTTGCTTCTCGTCTCCACAATAAATCCCATCCTCGAACTACATACAGACTCCTGAACAGATGTACCTTTGATGTCTTCCTGGACATTGAGCGTACGCTTGATAGGGTTTGGCACGACAGTATCATCCAAAAACTGATTTCACGCAGCTTAAACCCCCACTTCATCATATTAATAGACTCTTTTCCTACCAACCGCTCCTGCAGAGTCAAAATTGGCA